>PVIJ01006640.1:0-90141 GCA_004024925.1 Scalopus aquaticus
GAGTATGATCCCCTCTAATTCCATCCATGTCGCTGCAAATTGCATGTGTTTATCTTCTTTCCATGCTGAATAGTATTCCATTGTGTATATGTACCACATCTTCTGGATCCAATCATCTATTTTTGGACATTTGGGTTGCTTCCATACCTTTGCTATTGTGAACAGTGCTGCAATGAACATACGGGTGCATGTATCCTTTCGGATTAGTGTTTTTGTATCCTTTGGGTAAATTCCCAAAAGTGGGATTGCTGGGTCATATGGAAGCTCCATGTAAAACTAAAATTTAAATTCCCTGTGCGCCAACCCTTTTCCTCTCCCCCAACAGACTATACATTTTTTACACTTTAAAAAGAGTTTTTCAGGGGAAAGAAACATTATTCTCCGCAGCATTCATTTTTCTCATTACGAAACAATTCTGTACAGACTAAGAATTTTGTCATCATACTTTAATCTATTTTTCTACTCACTATATAGAGTTGGTTAATTCCAATAGGTTGATGTTTTTTTCAATACACAAATTTTTTTTGAGACAAACTTTCTTTCCTCCTACCTCCTACTCTCTTACACTTAGAGAACAAAAGGTACTGGGTTTCATATCTCCTCGTACAGTGGTGGTGGTTTCCTGGCCAACAGATAGGAGATTTGGAAAGATGAAGTAGCAGAAAGGTTGTGGCATGAACACAGACAGGCTCTGTGACATGAGAGCTGTTCTGTTCAGCTCACAGTCACAGGCCCAGGTGACCAGCGAGTGCCTGAAATGTGTCTAGTCTGCCATGAAGCATGCTGCATAAAAACCATATGCTAGATTCTAAAGATTTAATGGAAAACACAAAATGTGAGATGTCTAATTAATTATTCAATATTTATTATATGTTAAAATAACATTTTAGATTTACTGGGTTAAATATTATTAAAAGTAATCTCACCTGTTTATTTTTACTTTTTTAATATGGCTGCGAGAACACTTAAAACTACATATGTGGTTTATTTTCTATTTTTATTGGACTCTGCCACTCTAGAAACTTGCAACATATTTGAGGAAGTATGGCATTCATAAATCACATCACAGCTGCCAGGTGTATGGTATAACAAGTCAGGGAGATAAATTCTGCCTAACTAGTCAGGAATCCAGTTCCAATCCCCCCGAGCCTAAGAAAAATATCCCAATAAAATAAAGTCCGTCTCAAATTCTAGAATGAGAACTATCCCCTGAGGATTTGATCCCAAAGAGCTTCTAAGGATATAAATTCCTCGACTAATCTTCAGTACTAAAATCCTGCAAGTTCATAAATTGAAGTAGTATATTCCTAACTCAACAGAATCCAGGATATGTCTGAAGACAGTTCCTTTAAGCCAGAAGAAATCCTTGCTTGTCAGGACAGGGCCTAACAAAGTTTTGAGCTGCTTTCAAAAATGTGAGAAATGCAAGGCGGGAGCATGAAGCGCTCTCCTTGGTACTGAGATCTCAGCTTTCGTGGAGCCCATTCTTGCTCTCCGTGTTTGTAAGTTGAAGCCCTCGGCCTTGGTATGACTTAGTTGCTCCGTCTCAACATGCCCAGCCCAATACCCTGTTCACATCTCCATCTCCATCACCACACTCACCACACTCTCCAAAGGTATATTTTTGTATTCATTTCTCCTACTGAACTGAGCCGAGGCTGCAACAGCTTCTTTATTCATCTTTGTACCCAAGTACAGAGGTTAGTATGAAGTAGGCACTCAATAAATGAATAAATGTTTAGCTAATACTTGTAACTGTATCACTTTAAGATCTATTATACATGTTTTACTGGACTACACCAAGTAGAGGGAAGGCTTTAAGAAAAAGACTTGAAGTGTAATTTTTTAAGGGCAGGTGTGTGGGTGTGTGTTAAATTCCAGAGGAGGGGAAGAGAAAGAACAATGTATGTTCAGAGCATGACAAACTTAAACTGAGGTTCAGGGATAGGAAATAGAAAGGAATAGGAAATAAGCTTTACCTAGCAACTAAGGAGATTGGTTATTATCAATCGGCAAGGAAAAAGAGCCTCAGAAAGATTTTATTTGGGGGATTGAGAGGATAGGAGTATTTTAGGAGGATAGGAGTGCTATGGGGAAGAGGGTCAAGGGTCAAAACAGTAATCCAAAGCCTTGGGGGGGGTAATAAATGAGAGGGACTTCTTCGCAAGCTTGATTTTTGAAGTATACTTCACAGAAGTTTGGAACTGGGAAGGAAGTCACCTGATATGTGAGCTATCTGTTGGGGCATAGGGGGCACTGGCAAAAGACAATATGGGGAAGGTTTACTGCGTGAGAGAATGATGCAAAATGACCATGCACAAAAACCTAAGTGTAGTTTGCACTATTTTTTCATAAGCTTCAATGGACTGATGGATAATTAAGTGCTACTCTATGAACAAGAGACTGACCAAGGACAGCACTGGCTCACCGGGTTTTAGGTTGATTGTATTTTATTTCTACTAATGCTCTGAGCCTCTTGGTTCTTCTGACTTTTTGCACATTTCAGTCACTACCCTGCTACTGCTCTTTAAATTTGTACTTACTAGCCCTTAAATCATGTCCTTAGTCAATGCCCTAATCTTTTTTTCATTTCTTTTTTAAAATTAAGTTTATTGATATAATATTGATTAATAACACTCTGTTTTAGGGTTACCATTTAACACCTCTATAAATGTATGTTATCACAGCACCCCCCAGCACAAAAGCACCAATAATCCATTAAGGCCCCATCCTCCTTTAGACCAACCCCTGTTCCCTTCTAGGAGCCTCAGGAAGAACACTGCTTATTACAATATTTCTGTGCTCTATGCCACCGTAGACTCTGACCTGGATTGTTAAATTATCCTCCTACCCAATCTCCTGTTTTTACTCTTATTCCCATACAGAGTAATTGTTTAAATAAAAACAGATCATGCTTACTGATCAAGACTCAGTAAGAGCTTCTCATCATATTCAAAATAAAACCCAAATTCTTTGCCATGATTGTGAAGTTCTACATACTATGCCCTTGTCCGCCTGGCCAAAGGCACTCCCTACTACCACTCCATTGCTGACTGTGCTTCCCCCACTATGGCTGTGAAGCCCCCTGCCATCTCTAGACCTTTGTGTCAGCTTCTCTTGGGTATACCTAAGCATCAATCCTCAATATTCAGATTTCTGCTCAAACACCTACCTGAAATGCCCACCTTACTCTGCAAAATGGCATTCCTCCCCAACCTCTGTACACTTACACCCACTGCTCCCTTCATGTTATTTAATATCATCTAAAACTACTGTTCAATATTCCTAAGATGTTCGCTATACCAGGCACTGTTCATGCTCCTCAGTATCCCCGTCACACTCGATCTCTCAAGCACACCGATGGCCTCCTACAGTGAGCATCTGCAGCTCAGCCTATGTGAGGAACTGAGAGCCCACACATTAGCTGAGCGGACACCTTAGCCACTGACCAGTGGGGGCTGCAAGATAAATGTCCCAGCCTTTTTATCATTTCAGTGCGACAACACTGAGCAATAGATGGCACCATCTTCCAGAGTGCACAAGGGATTTGGCTTCAGTCCCCCAAAGTAGTTAGCTGCTCATTATTACACCCTGACTCGTTCTCTCTCTTTCCCATTTCACATATCCACACTTATTGGTGTTTCCTGAGACCAGGTCCCAAATAAATTACTTGTATTCAAATCCTCTTCCCAGAGCCCACCTTTGGGATGACTTAATCATTTTTTCTTTTCTCTCTTTTTAAAGTTAAATTTAAGATATTTGATATTATAATCATCTTCCAATAGGTGGCTGGTCATAGCAGCATCTTTCTTTTTAAGTAACCCCGAGGGAGTCATTAGAGAATAGACCAGCTTTGTTGTGAACTGTGGAGGGCCAACGGGCAGTGCTGCAAGAAGCAACAGCATAGTTTTATTTCTTTTCCAAAATGTATTTATTGGGATGGTTTCCTATTCCTCTTGATTCAGGGTGCTTTTAGTGCTGCTTCTGGCTGAAGGCGCCTCCTCTTGGTTTTCCTCCTGTAGCCTGGCAGAGGACAATTTTGTGTGGTCAGTCCACAGAAGTATCATCTGTGCATGGCTAAAAACGGCAATTTCATAGCACCCCGAGCACTTCACAACCATGACACAGGACATGGGCTCTGCCCTGGTGCTTCTTCTTGTGTTTCCTTTTCTCCTCTTCAGGAGAGGGCTGAAGGAAATCCTTTGCTAGGTATGTTCCCCTCACTACCACAAAAGAACCAACAGTGGTACTAGACTAAGTGGATCAGCAATCTCTCCCATTGGGCACTGAATCTTGGGTAGAATTTAAGAATGGAGTATCTGAGATTTCATATTTGTTTCTCTTTAGTTTCTGACAACTCAGGAAAGGTAAACCCACAGAGGGATGGACTGTTAACATGACAGGCAGAAACAATCAATCAAAGAATGATAGAGATGAAACAGAAATTATACCTCAAGATTGTAGAGCAGGTGACACTGTTTGTTAATAAGCAAGTTAATATAATTTGGAACAAGATGAAACATAAGTTTCACAAAGGAAAATATTTGTCTTTCTGGATTTCAAGTACATACATTGCAGAGCAATTCTGTGGACTGTACAATCCGTTAGTTTCCCATAATAAGGCACTGAAAACACAATCTCACATAAAGCAGAGACAGCTGGGCTGCTGCCCTGAGAATGCCTCAGGGACCCCTCTCAAGGCAGAGATTAAAAGACCACTCACTCCCTGGCTATGGAGGCATTATGTTTGAGTGGCACTAAAAATAACACCACAATTACATGGATTATTATTATGTTTAAGAATGGTCTGTCTTCTGAGAATGGATTAGAGGCTACTTCTTGACACAAATCATCAAAAGTTTCCAAATTCAGGTAACCAAACAGTGAAAATTGTGAATTTTGTTAAGTTGGAACACAATATGCTGCATACTATTATCAAAACCCTGGAGTCCATCAGTCCATTAAAATAATGAGAAATGTAATGTTTCCCCTGCAATATTAACAGTATCTTAATTACTTAATCTCCAGTGAGTGGCATACATATAAATTTTATGCATAATCCAATCACAGAACTACTGAACAGTGCCATGTTAAAGTCAAAGGGAATTTCCCTTCAAAGGTGACACTTGAACTGCCTGCATCGGAGGAATGATTTAAAGAAAGTAAATACAGATGATCAGATTTGTGTAGATGTCATAAAGAATGTTTGTGACGTGTTTTCATATTTACAGTTTATGAAGAAAAGATAATTTTCATGTGACATTCTTGAAATTACTGTAAAATAACCATATATAGAAATGTTTCATACACTTTGAAAAATATTTTAATGATTTTTTTTGACAGGTGCCAACATCAAAATAAGTCACACTTGGGAACAATGCCCTGGTAAAGATATGGCAATTTATAAAATGCACATGTTGGGCCTCCCTGGTGATGCAGCAGTTAAAGACACAGTGCTATCAAGCTACCACCAGACACTGTGGCATGAGTTCGATCCCCGCCAGGGAGCTAACCCACATGGTGCAGCAGACCTCTCCTGTCTTGCTCGCTGCTCCCTTCAGCAGAGTATTTCAGTAGATCTGCCTGTTCTGCTCCCCACTCTGTCTCTAGTGAATCCTCTCACCCTCCTGCATCTCAAGTCTCCATCCCAGTTCTTGTATGCATAAATAAATAAACCTTAAAAAAAATAAAATGCACGTGTTTACAACATATCATTTTCTCCTAGTGAAAATACTTACTCTTTGCAAACCCCACATACTATAATATTGCACATTACATTTGTAAGAAAATGTAATTAAAAATGAATATAATTTTGTCAAAAATATTGCTCCACTTACATTCTATATTTTTAACTAACAAGTTTGATTTTTATCCTTTATGAAAATGTATAAATATTTTGGCTCATCAAAAGAGAAGCTGCAATGTGGTTCAGAATTTAATCTGAAGATTGAAAATAACAGTAGCCAGTTTTCATTGAAGATCAACTCTTGTTCCCTCTTGGAGGAGAAAAATCTGTTCCTACCCTGAATATTGTGATTTCAGTCAAGAGCATAATCCAGTTTTTCAATTAAAAAACAAAAAACTAGGGTCTCCCCTGTGGCGCAGCGGTTAAGCGCTGCGCTGTGGAGCTGTCGTCCGGGGTGCCGCGAGTTCGACGCCCAGCGGGGGAGAATCCCACATGGTGTGGCAGACCTCTCCTGCCTTGCCCGCTGCTCCCCTCAGCAGTGTGTTTCTGATCTGCCTGTTCTGCTCCCCGCTCTGTCTCTGGTGAACCCTCTCGCCGCCCCACGCCTCTGGCCTGTACCCCGGCTTGTATGTATAAATAAATCTTAAAAAAAAAAAAAAACTAGGAGTCATCCTAAATTGTTCTTTTTTCCCACACCCATTTCTCTGCAGTAGCCACAAACAACTATAAAATATAAGCCTAAAGAGCCTTAACACTGACCCACAACCCTAATCCATCAACAAGTCCCATCAATTATGCCTCCTAACTAAAATCCAAATCTACTCGTCTGTGTGCAAGCCCTCCTTCACCCAGCATCATCGTCTCCTCCATGGGAGCTCTGACGGGTCTCCACTTTGGCCCCCGCTGTCTACTCTCCATGGAGCACAAGTGACCCCTTTAAAATAAAAACCACATCATGCCACTCCCATCTGCAAGTCTTTCACTCATTTTCATTTTCTTTTGCATGGATTTATTTCTGTTCCTCACCACTAGAAAATAAACTTCCAAAAACAAGCATCTCTTCTATTGTATATTTTTGTTATTTCCCTAGCTTCTAGGAGACATGGCCAGGGCACAGCAATTATTTTTTGAAAGAATGAATGATCTATCTTTACATGTACATTCTTAATTGCATAGAAAAGTTGGGAAGTTTAAAAATAAATAAATTTAAATGATTATGACCAAGATCCAAAACAGAACTATATACACCAAAGAGAAGCCAAAAGTCTCGACTTAATTTATAAACAGCATGTACAATATAGTGAATTAACGCTGTAAAGAGGCTGAACGGCCCAGTCAGGAAAGCTCAGTGCGGTGTTCACAGAGCTCTGAGCTGTGGCAGGCTTCACCGCCTTGCTGAGACATCGCTGTGGCCTAAAGAGGTAAGAATGGGAGAAAGAGGTGGCTGAAAATTCTCAGTACAAATTGTACACTTCTGGGCTTGGGGTTTTTTGACTTTGAAAACAATTTCTTCCTTATTCTTTATTATTTTCTTTTATTATTGTGTTTTGAAGTAAGGTTAGTTAACAACACTGTATGTTTAAGGAGTACAGGCTCACACCACTTCCATCAAATGTATGTTATCATACCTCTACCACCAAAAAAACCCCCAATATTCCTCTACCACACTCCATTGGGCCCTTCCCCTCACTTTCCCCATCCCCAACTCCATCAATCTCCCATGATGGTAGCTGCAGTTCTACAGATTTCAAAGGTTTATTTTGGTTTGTTTTTGTCTGTTCCTTTGCTTTGTTTCTTTATAAGTAAAATCATCTGATATTTGTTTCTCCCTTTGCCTTTTTAAAAAAGTTCTTCTGAGGTTTAAAGTATTAAATACTTTCACAACAGGATAAGATTAAAAAGGTTTCTTTCATTAAAGTGGGCCAGAATTTTAGCTTGTCTCTTCACTGGACTTACGTGTGTGTGTGTGTGTGTGTGTGTGTGTGTGTGTGTGTGTGTGTGTGTGTGTGTGTGTTTTCTATATAGTGGGATTGAGGTTTATTCCTCTCCTCTCTTTCAGGAATTCACCTTCTTTGTTGTTGAAATCAGAATTACTAAGTATTTTGACCTAAACACTTCTCTGAGATTTTGAACAAACATTCAAATTTCTCTAGTTGTAATTTCTCCTCCCCCTGCAAGGTGGCTTATTTGAGAAAGAAAAAATGAAGCTAAAACATTATTTCTTTAGTTCTCAAGTTTCCCCCTACCCCTTGAAAAGAGGTGTTATAGCAGAAGCGGTGGTGGAAATCCCATCATCCATTAGAACTGGCTCATCCCAGGGGACTTCCGTAAAATCTCAGGAAATAATCTTATATATGATATCTTATGAAGCAAAGGATGAAAAGCACAAGTATTCTTTTGTCTGTGACAAACGCTCTTTGGTTGCATTTCTCATTAAAGGCTTGAATACTGCCAGCACCTTCCCAGTATCCCTTTATAAAAGAATGTTTTAGCACAGGGCGATGTCGGCTTTAGTTTGCTAAGTCTCTCATGGAAGCTTCACCAGTGTCGGGTGATGCTGGATCCACAGTCACAGAGATCCCACTCGAATCTGCACACTACACAGCCCCTCCCAACAGCGTTCATCTTTTGAGCTTGAGCCAGGCTTGCATGTCCAATGACTGCATCACCGCCAGCCGCCTCTTGCCTCAGCATCAGCTACTCTCTGAATGTTGCAAGTCACTCTCTCCTGTCAAACGGAGTGTGTTTACCCTATTAGCAAAACCAACTGAGCACTGCCTCTGGGTGCATCAATGTGCCAGATGCCTCGGCTAGGAATTACTGCCTGAGGACAAGGTCTGAAGGTACTGCCAGGATGAGGACATCATAAAAGCCCAGGAGGTGGAGGATTATAATGGGGGAAATGACTTAATAAAATGCACAAAACTGTTTAAAAATTATTCCAGGAGCTGTCATGTTTTCCAGGCTTACAGAGATATGTTTATAAGCTCAGGATTTGGCTGTTAGACAGTAAAACTTAATTTATCATCTATCACAATCCATCTCATCCACTGTCTATATACCTCACATGTAGAGAAAGGGTCTAAGTTAGAGGTTTTGAGATGCTGAATGGCGACCCCTCCTCTCTAGCCCCATGCCCTCCATCAAGTCATTCATCAATCCACCTCTGCCAGTCCATCCATCTCCATCTATACATCTATACATCCATCTATACATCAGTTAACACATGCTAGGTCCTGTGAATGACAGGGATGAAGCAATTGTGTCTTGCCTTTAATGGAATTTATAGGCTGAAATGGGAATAGGGTATCAATAAACAGAGCCAAGTACATTGTAACTACTCTTCAAATACAGCAATACAAGTAATGCTATAAAATCAGGGGAAAGTCAGGAATGCCATAAGAAAAATACAAAATGCTATCAAGATACATTTAGAGAAGGGGGATGGCCTTTGTTTGATATGAAATTTGAAGGAAGATTATTTTAACACGTGGTTACTGGTAATGACATATTAGAAGACATTCCTGTTTGAGTGAAAAGTAAAGACACAAAGTAGTGGGAAAACAAGATGCATGTAAAAATAATTCTATTTTGCTGGATGGCAGTGGCAAATAACAAGAGAAATTAGGGAAGATATGTGGATGTCAGATTTTCAAAGCCGTCAAAGGACAAACCGTTAAGGAGTTTGAGCTGAAGATAATCAGGACCCACCAAAAGACTTTAATTTTTAAAAGCTGAGGCATAATTCTGCATGGAAAATACACAGATCTTCAGCGTTCAGTTAGATTAGCTGTGACAAAAGTTTGCATCCATGTAACAAATGACCGAATCAAGATAGAGAACACTCCCATCATCCCAGGAAATTCACTCTTGTGCTTCTACAAATGCAAGCCATCATGTAAATATCCATTTACCCAAAAAGGTTAGGAAATGAGTATAGGCAATATTTTTACCTCCAAAAATTACCATATAAACCACACATTACTTATCTATCAATGTCAAGCAACTATATTTTTAAAAACCCAAGCACCCCCAACTACAGAGTTTAATATTTTTTTCATGCTTTAGTAAGTAGATTCAAATCTTACTGTGCCTCAGGATCACTATTATGACTTTTAATTAACCCTCTATAAAATTTATAAAAATGCACTAATTATTTGAGTTTTGAGGTTGACCCTCTTCCAGAGACAGGGGCCTACCAGGATTGTTATTTTCATCCTGACTCTCACCAGGTTTTTGATGTTCTGCCTGGATCCCACTATGGTGTATTTAGCACCAGCTCTTCCTGCAGCAGTCAAGGCTACCCGCAGTCATGCTTTCACACTCCCTGCACTCCTGCTGAACACACAACCTAAAGCCTGAAACACAACTTCTGAAAGATTAATTTTCCTCACAGAAATAAGGGGAAAATATTATTTAATGTGGTTTGACTCACCAAATGAAGTTTATTAAAGCTTGTCAAAAGCCATCTGACTTGCTAAGTACAAACATACACACACAAAGCACACACACGCAATTTCTGAAAATAAAGAGTAAAAAATAACTCTCTTGAAAAACAGGAATGATTTTAAGGCTAGAGATGGCCAGCGTGTATTTTAAATGTCCCCAACAGGTCACACTTTTGTGTATATTTGGTTTGAAATAACAGTAGCCCAATAAATGTGACCAAACATAAATTTCACTAAGAGGTTGCTAAGGAACCCTTTCCTAACTAAAATTAAATGTCTCCATCTGTTTGCATGACTTTGTATTCACTGCAGTGTGGAGGCCCAGCTGATCTAACAAATATGCCACTGAACAGACTCCTCAAACCAGGAAAAAAAAAAAAAAAAAAAAACAAGTGCAAAGCAGAACAAATACCATGAGAAACCATGTAATGCTGAAAGATTCATTGTCCAAAAGGCACAGGAGTGTTAATAAAACTGGCAAAATTTTTGTATACACTTTCACACAGGACACTTCTCATAGTATCAGGAATATGACCTGTTCAGGAAATAGTCTAATTACAAACATTAAATTGTACTGTAATCAATAAAAAGGGGCATCTAAAGGACAGTTTAGTACTGATTTGGGCTTTTCTTTAAACACATCAAAACAATAAAAAAAAAATGGATTCAACATATTTCCCTTATGTGAAGACAAATTAAAGATTCTTCACTATTAAAACAGAAGATTGTAATATAGACAATATAATTTCATCTCTAATTATTTAACTGATCACATTTATAATGCAATTCATGTAAATAAGCTCCAGAATTTTCAAAGGCTATAAGCCTATTCCAATTAATTCAAATTGTCTGAATAACTTTATATTCATAAGATTATAATTACTAGACAAATTTATATGCTCACAAACATAAGTTTATAATACCAGTTAAAATTTTTTATTATTTATATAGGTAGATTTATTAAAATATTATATAGAATGAATTCTTAATAATAAAATTTTAAATTTTGAAGTACTTTATGAAATACAGCCCACTGAAAAATCTTTGAAAGCATTTTTCCTTTAAAAGAGTAACAAAAATTTTAAGTTGATTTAATTAAATTCTGTTCTTAAAGAAAAATAAATATATACTACTAGTTCATTATTTTTCTTATCTTCCTAAACAGATTTTTAATTGTTTACACCATGCTTATAGGGTTTTTTCTTTCCTGAATTGCAGGTAAGTTTACTTATGCCAAGTATTCCTTCTCTTACTAGGTTGAGAAGTCCTGAAAACAAGATGCTACCGTGCCTTACCTAAAATGTTCATCACAACAAATTATCCATCTTTGAATTCTACCATATCAATTAACCTACTTTCTTAAAATATCAGTTTGTTGATTAACTTTAACATACAGACTTGTATTGAATTTGCCCTTTGAGGCCATAATATTCTTGTTGTTTAGGAAATACCAATTTTTTAAGGAATTATATCATTTTCTCAAATATGGAACTTCATCTTTAGCATCTCTTGAAAATGCTATGTGATAAACAAAATAATATCAATCTTACTTGATAATTTTGTAGGAATGAAAACTAAGTTTAAAAAAATTCATAATAGATTATTAAGATTAAAAAATTTATTCCAGCTGTCTTAAAATATTTAGAGATATTAATCATTCATTCTGTTTGCCAACTATCTCCTAGATGTTGGGAGGAACTTAATCATATTTCTCTATACTTTACCATTATTTTTATAACATAAAATTATCTGAAAGTGCCCCAAAGATACAATGCAAATAATTATTGGAAAGGAATTCAATACACATAGTACTATAAACTTGGGGAATACCAAACTTGAGCCAATGTTTTCCAAAGTTCCAAGTTAAAGCTATTCCAGACAATCTGGACTTGGAGTACATCACTGTATACTTGTAAAACTTTCTTTTGATCTCACTTGCAATCTCAAATATTTCAAACCCTCAGAAATAAAATCAGAGAGTCAGATAGCAGGTAATCTTTTCAATGAATGGCAATAAAAAATTATTTTGATGAGAGTAAATAAGAAAATATCAGAAGATCATTTTGTCAAAGCTTCCTAGGACAATAAAACAGCAGAATTTATAACACTTCTACAAACATACATAAGATCATAACATTTTCCAGATAGTCAAATATTTCATTCATTAGACACCTTTATCTTGACATTATAATAAATAACTATGTGTTTCTAAGTGGCAGCAAAAGTAAATGGGTAAAAATCCAACATTTGCTCTATTTCTGTAATACATCTCCCACATTATATATACAAGTGAAAGCCTCGAGACTGTGGTTAATTTTAAATCTAGTCAAGATGGCAGCCCACCCACGTTTCCAAGCTTAAAATATAACATCTTTCATAACCACTTTTTCACACCTTGTAGAATGCATATGTACATGCAATCATACTAATGATAATTCTCCAGCCAGCTTCTGCTTACATCAGCCTCCAAAGATTTGCTTGGTTTTCAGGCACTGCTGTTATTCACAGGAATTCTTAAAAAATTGAGAAATCTGTCACAGACTACAGAGCTATGTGAGAGAGAATAAGAGAAATGACCTACTGTCCCTATGAAACTACATGTTTTTTCAGTTAAAAAGTAAAAATAAAGATAATTCAGATTTTCTTCTTTTTGCAGAAACTGAGAGGCCTTAAGCAAACATACATTAAAAGAGTTTATTTTACCTAGATGTTGGATGCTGGATCTAGTGGTCAAAATAATACCTTAATGGGGGAGTTAGGAGAAGGGAAAATTGGTCTATTTTCCTATACACTGCTTGAGAAAATGGGTACAGAGACATTATGGTTTTTAGTTCTTAATCTCCATTATGTGTAGGGTGAGTATAAGAAGGTTCCTCTTTCCCTCCTGAGAAAAAAATAAGTATATGGAGCTATTGTTGAAGAGCCGGGATAACTGTATTTAAAATCTTCTGGCAGCCTGAATCTACCAAGAGCACATGTAGGCCATGCTGGGAAACTTCTGCCTCATTCTCATTTGCTATTTTCCTTTTCTACCTCTCCCAGTTCGGGTCCAGCTAAAGACGGATGTCAGGGAAGAGCAAATTGGAAAGCTGGTGAGAGAAGCTTCCCAGCTTTTCCCTAGAATCTCTTAAATCGATAGTTATATAAAAGCTACTGTTGAGGTATTCTTTCCAAAATAATGTGACTAGGAAATCTCACAGGTGATAGCTTGTAGACTATCTTACTAACACTATCAGTGGCATTGAAAATAGACAGTTAGTAGAGCAACATTAATGGAAAAAGAATAGAACATATAGCCTGTAAATATCAGGAGAGCATATTCTCAAAGCAGAAAATTTGAGCATAAAGAACTTCCTTAACAGTACAAAAAAAAGTTACTTAGCAAACAACACAAATCCCACAGCAGCTGTACCAGTTTCACACTGAGGAACCTGGTTTACAATCTTGTCAACAGAAAGGCATACGAAAAGGATAATTAAAAGATGTCAGAGAGGAGTGTCAACAAACTTGACTATCAATATCCACAATGAGAATGTTGAATTTCCTTTGGGAAATTATTAAATTCAGACTGGATAGTGTAGCTAAGAGTGGAAAAGATCAAAATTAAGTAAATGAAGATATTTCAGAAACTAAAGCAATCCCAGGAGTATGGTCTAACCATCAGTCCTAGGGACTCAATAAATCAGAAAAGCTTTTGGATGAATCAGAATCCTACTGCTCTGCAGTCCACCCCAGAGCAAGAGTGCACCCTGCTTCTTTGCTTACCAACATGAGAGCAATACAGTTTTCAACACTATTCAGAATCGGTAGCATTTTAAATGCTCAGGATTTCCATTTCCAACAAAACGACAGGTTACATTCCATTGTAACCTCATAACTAATACAACTGAACAGTTAGGGGAATGAGCTATTACTATTGATTGTCAATAGACAATAATAAATCTAGATGCCCAAGAACTTCAAATGATATAATTACCAGATCCTACTGAAAAATATTGTATCTGAAATGGTTAAAAACACAAATACAGTAACAAAAATCACAAAGCAACACTTAGCGAACTATTATTCAATCTTTAAAAAGGAAGTTATCTTAACACAAGGTACATCAAGAATGAACTTGGAAAACAACATGCTAAGTGAAGTAAGGCAGTCACAAACAGATAAATATTTTATGATTCAGCTTATCTGAGGTAGTGAAAATAGTCAAATCCATAGGACAGAAAATGAAATGGCAGTTGCTAAAGGCTAGAGAAGAGGGGATAATATGGAGTGTTTAATGGGTATAGAGTTTCGATTTTGCAAAGACGAATGTGATCACACATGGTTGCACAATAATGTCAATATATTTAAGTGAACGACATACTTAGATATGGTTAAGATGGTAAGTTTTATGTGTATTTTATCACAATTAAAATGTTTTTGAATCACAAAAGCATAAAATCTAGGCAGATTTGCAAAATAGCAAAACTTCTGAAAATGAAATATAAGGTCTTAATTTTAAAAAGTGTTTAAAGTTTATGTGATAACCATATATTAGACACTAATATAGGGAGTATTATTAAAAAGACCATAGAACTAAATAAATGAACTATATCATAGCACAGGTAGAAAGAAAATATCAAAGAGAGCTTAACTTACAATAAATAAACCTAGAGGGTTTAAGTAAGTCTAGTTAGAGTTTCAAAGTGGAAGAAGGAGGCAATGTTCAAAGAATATGTGCAATTTTTCCAGGATGAATGAAAGACAAGTTCAATGACATATATCAAGAAGGAAAAACAATAAAAAATACCATCTAGGCATATTATTATAAAACTACAGTTTTCCAATGAAAAGAGAATATCTTAAAAGCAATCAAAGAACTATCATCTCCACACAGTAAAAGTTAAATTGCCTACAGATGTTTCATCTCTTATAATCACCCTGGTTGAAGTATACATACAACAGTAAAACCACTTTAGAAAATACTTCTCCATTACTAGTGGTTCAGCCACTATGGAAAGCTGTGTGGAGGTTCCTCAAAACACTAGAAATGGATCTAACATGTGATCAGTGATTCCATTCCTAGGAATCTACCCAAAGAATACAACACTTATTCAAAAGGAATTAGTATTGCAGCACTATCTACAATAGCTAAGATATGGAAACAACCTAAATGCCCCCAAACAGATAGTGAATCAAGAAGATGTGGTATATATACACCGTGGAATACTACTCAGTGATCAAAAAAGATAAATACATGCCATTTGCAGTAACATGGATGGAGCTGGAAAAGATTATGCTAAGTGAAATAAGTCAGAAAGAAAAAGATAAATATTGGATGGTTTCATTTATAGAGAAACTGAACAAAGGGTCAGGAAAAAGACAAACTTGCAAGCTGGCCATAGATTTGTGGCATATAGCAGGGGAGGCATGAGGGAAGTGGTTAAAACAGGAGGGAAGAGCACAAGGGTGACAGTGATGGATCATGGGTGATAAGGCAATGGGAGAACTACAGGGACTACACCAGAGGGGAGAAATCAAATACTATCCCAAAATCAACAAAGATGTAGGAAAAATAAATAAATAAATTCAATTATCAGAGAAAATTAAGTCTCCATTGCTAATAAAGTCAAAGATGCCCATATACCACTACTCAATTAGATCCTCGAAACATAAAAAAAAAAGAACAGCAACAAACACTGTGTACCAAGAGACGTGCATAAGAATGTCCTCAGTAGCTCAGCTTGTAATCACAGAAAATATAAAAACAACAAACCCAAGGGATTAAAAAATGTCATTCTTTTTCTCATACATACATATATATGCATTTCTATATTATATTCATTTTTTAAAATAATAACACTTTCCTTTTTTATTTTAACAATACCTCTCTGAAGGATATAAGTACTCTTTTATCCCCATTTCATTTATGGAAAAACTGAGGCACAACAAGATTAAGTAACATTACCGAGGTTCCAGCTAGCAAGTCTCAAAGCCAAGACCAGAATCTAGGTAATGTGTTTACCCACAAATGCTCCTGTACCTGCGTTACTGTCCCTCTCATTTGCATGTATGTAATATTCCATTCTAAAAATAAAAAGAATTAGAAAGGAGAAAAATGGTAGGCATTAATGCTCCAGAGACTAATGGCATTAAAAAAGTCTTGCAAATAGCTAAATACATCATAAATACAGCTATATGTGTCTGAAATCAGAAATGTTAATTGTCATTTTGTCTGTGTTATTTTACTCTCTTCTTCACATTTTTCTTCATTTTCTAAATTATATGCAATGAATATGTATTACTTTTACACTGAGGGAAAAAAACATTATTTAAAAATACTCTTGCCCTTGGCTTTTTTTTTTTTCCTTAATCACATATCCTAAATCACGTGGTAAATTGCATAGGAAGTCTAATTACATCTTGCCTGGCAAATAAAAAGACAACTATGAGTGTTACTGGGTTCCAAAAATGGGTCATTTTGTTTCCAAAGGCAAATAGTGTTTTAAATTTCAGCAAAAATTATAAGAGGCTGAGAAAAAGTTGCTTTGGGCTGGTCTTAACAAGCACCTCACAGGATTTATGTGGCAGCAGGCAATCCCACCCCTATCCCAGGCAGAAATGTACCAAGGTGGGGTGCTCTGTCTACAGTCACCAAGCTAAATAAGGAGACACAAGGAATTTTATGCAACAATTAAATAACAGATTAGCTGACTCACTCTCAAATTTAGGGGAAAAACAGCCCTTAAATGGGAGTGTGAGTGTCCTGATGACACAGGAAAGCCGGGAAGCTGAAGGGTTGCATGGAAACTGCTGACTGTGTGCTGCTGAGCCCTGCAGGGCCTTCCAGTAGCTGCATCTGTTTTGTTTCCCACAGAAGCAAGGAAAGGAAGGCATTTCTGCAATGCAGAACTTTCTTTAAAAGGGGCAGAAACTCTTTCCAATGGTAGGTTTGGCAGTATTAATCAATAAGAAAAACACTAAGAGGGTTATTCACAGAAATACTGGGCCAATGCCTGTTGTCTAAGTGTGAATGCTGGGCCTCAAGGTTAAGTGAAGGCAGAAACAGTAGATGCCACTCCAAGTGGATCCACTTACTCCAAGTGAGTAAGATTTGTCTTAATATACCAAAATAAAAAGTATATTGATTTTCTAAAGGCAATTTCTCCAAATTATCAATTTCTACAGAAAAAAAATAAGAACACCCACTTTTCAACAAGTTATCACCTGCCTCATGAATTGGAGCAAATCTTTAACCTTTCATAAATTTTGTTCCAGGCTCATAAAATGTAGAAAATAACACCTGCCTCACAATGCCCTTACTTAGGTGAGACAACAGATGTAATGCCAAGCATAATGCCCCCGAAAATGTTCTGGAAATGATGCTTCCCCACCCCCTCCATCGACTCACCCACTGAGCCACAAATCACCCCACATACAAAACTCACGCCACCCACACACACACCACCTGTGCCTTCTTGGAATGATGTAGCCTAGACAAACAGTCTTCACAAATCACTCCTATCTGATTCATGCTCTCCAAAATCAAGATTAACAACTCAAATATATTAAAGTGAGAATTGGGAGTTATTTTTCACTTTGGATTTAATTTAAAAATAACAAATTACAAAATAGTTGCTGGAAAGGGAAGCTGCTAATGAATATTTATGAAGTCTGCTAACCAGAAATAAAGGCAAAGGCTGCCTTTTCTTGTCACATTAAAATGAAAACAAACAAGATTAGGATGAGGCAGTGAGAGATCCAAAGTGAAACTTTCACTTTAGGGATGAAGACAAGGAGTTTGATAATCTATAGCTGGTGCTGGGGACACACAACTCCCCAGGAATTCTAATGAACACAACCCTCAGGGTCTAAAACAGAATTTCATCTTGAACATCCAAGGACAGTCTTTTGGCTCTTAGTGAATAAATCTAACTCTTGGCTTCCATGCCAAAGAAGATTGAGAAATTTCAATAAAAATTAAGAACAAGAGGTTGAAAAATGCCTCTTTTTAATGAAGTACAATCTCACACTTCATTGACTCTGGTTTATGTGAAAGACAACCATAGGCATCCTTGGGCCAATAACCTGATAAAACACAATGAATACAGACTGAAATGCTTTATGTTGGGTGTGTGTGCCTAGTTTTTACTGCTGAGTTTTACTGAAGATTGAGTGTGGTAAGAAATTGTTATTCTGAAAAATGAGCATTATCATGATACATCACTAAGAATCAAAGCCAGGAAGTGGTATATTTTGTTTAAGAACAGGTTGATGAATAGGCAAAAGTGGGGGCAGGGAGAGAGGACAACTTTCATTTCCATGTGAGTTTGAAATGTCTTTTTTTATTGCTGGTTGATTGGTTGGTTGGTTGGTTGGTTGGTTGGTTGAAGTAACACTGTCTTATAAGATGCATAAGTTTCAGGTGTACAATTTTATACTTTGACATCAGTACCTACCAATGACTTTTTAAAGGTGAACTGTATTAAATTTTTAAAAACCTGAAAGTAGCTAAAAGCCGATCAGCTCTGTGACCTCTTCAAAGAAAAGGGAGGCTTAACAGAGGAGATTTAATGGCAGGGAAAGTAGTAAAAATAAAACCTTTTCATGTTTGTACCTCAAAGGCTTAACTGTCCTTAAATTATAATTCTTCTCTGACTTTAAAGTACATATGAATCCCTGGGCCTCTTGTTAAGAAGCAGGTACAGACTGAGCAGGTTTGAGGTGGATTCAGAGATTCTGCATTCTTAACCAGTTCCCAGAGGACAGCCATGCAGATGGTATATAGACCATGCTTCTCATAACCTGTGTAGAGAACACTAAAATAGAAGCCAGAAGATTCGAATTTTAGTGTCTAATGTAGGCTTTTCACATTAGGATTTGGGGACATAGCCTTAAATTCAGTTTTCCTATTTGATAGATAATAATTTACCCTTATTACCTCCTGGGACATTGCAAAGCTACAATTAAATAACATGCAAAAGTGTTTCATGACGTTGAAATCACAAAGATCAGCAGTATTAGCACCATTACTTAAAAGATCACAAAGAATAAATGACTTGCTAAAGGACCAAAAGTGAGAGGCAGAACGAGGCCTGAAGGCGTAAAGCAGTGTTTTGACCTTCAGTGTGTTCCAACTTAAGGTAGAATGAGGGCCAGATCACTTTTATTCCCACTCATGATCCAAAGTAGGCTTATCTTCCCTTCTCAAAGCATAAATTACATTGAAAATTTACATTTGGATGATGTGAGTAGGTGTTATTTCCCTAGGCTAGGTTGGGGGAAGGAGTGGGGGAGTACTGTGACTGGTGTAGTACTCCCTGATGCCCCCAGGGGGTGTTAATAACTCTCTATGCAAATACTGTCTTCATAACACTGTTGTCAACTTGGTAAAAGGTAATGCAGACTAGTATAGAGACTCAAATTAATGAGAATTTCAGAGTTCGTGGCACATCAATATAGGCTAGAATAATCAAGGAAGGCTTTGTTTTGAGATGTGCTAAAAAGGAAGAAAATAGTTTAGGTAACTTAAAAGAAAGGCTGAAAAGAAAAGCAAGAACAAAGCTGAGCAAAATGGGTAAGGAACTGTATTTAATAACCAGATCAAGATAATATTATGTAGTATAACACTGAGGCAACTTCCACTGATAGTAGATAGTATCAACTAATATTTGCTGAAATTATTTCTAAAAATTATTTATTAAAAAATAAATGGGGGGCCTCCCTGTTGGCGCAGGGGTTAAGTCTTAGTGCTATCAAGCTATTGCCAGTCACTGTGGCATGAGTTCTGCATGAGTTAGATCCCCGGCCAGGGAGCTTCCCACATGGCGCAGCAGACCTCTCCTGTCTCGCCCTGTTCCTCTCAGCAGTGTACTTCAGTTGATCTGCCTGTTCTGCTCCCCACTCTGTCTCTGGTGAATCCTCTCACCTGCTGGCATCTCTGGCCTATACCCCAGTTCTTGTATGCATAAATAAATAAAAATAAATCTTTAAAAAGAAAAAAATAAATGAAATAGCAGTTTTATGTCAAGGGTATATGGCGTCCCCTGGCTGCACCACAGGGGCTGAACTCTCAGGTTCACTGGGTTTCTTTGGGGAAAAAAATACTATATAATGTGATGAATATCTAAGATGAGCTAGAACTAAAAATGTAAAGAAAGCCTATGCATACATAGTTTTATGAGTTTCATGAGAGATGAATAGATCAGTTGATGACCATGACAGACCCAGAGCTAGGCATTTTAGCTTCCAGCCCAATGTTCTTTCATCTACATCACTTTATCTCTGCCTGTTTCTATTTGACAGCACATGCCAAGGAGAAAATAAAAAATTCAAGATGCTTATTAGTAATTTAGGAACTTTTCAGTGGCTTTCTCTTATCTTCTGACACTGAGGTTTTAAAAGAACATTTAATCTAAAAACCTAGCCCTATATCCATTCTTTAATCTTATCTCTAAGAAATTAATTGTTTAAAAGAGAATTCATTCTCCAAAGCTCCAGACATCTTCCTATTGTTCTAAAGTCCTTCACAGAGCTTTAACACTCATGAGTATTTAATGATGTCATTCTAACATCTGAGTCTCAAAAGAGTTTGCACTAGAGACAAACAAATGGCTCAGATGGTAGATTGTATTTTTTCCTGTTTCATATTTTTATTTGTTTGTGTTTGTTTTTATTTTAATTTTGAGGTTACAATTGTGGCCCTCCATATGTGCACATTTCCATTTACCCTCCACCAAACCATCTGTACCAATACCCACTCTGCCTCCCTCCTCTATCCCTTCCTCTATCCCCTCCTTACTCCCCCCATCTCCTCTGGGAACCATTAAATTCCTTCACTATAGACTTTATATAGACTTTGTAGAGATGATATAACTAAAATTGAAATATATGACAATAATATCTATCAGATTATCAGGTAATATTATCAGATTATAAAGACATCTATTTTATAAGAGATTATAAAAAAGCATATGTAAGATATAAATGGGCATTTTTCAGATACTATAAAAATTTTATCTATAAAGAAAATGAATGCAGATAGTTATTTTCTTCCATTTGCAAATGGAACAAACATGCTTGAACGTCCAGGAAGCAACATTTTTGAAATCACAGAATAGGGATCCATAGGTCTCCATATATTCTTTTTTTTTTTTTTTTTTACATACAAGGTGGGGTACAGGCCAGAGGCGTGGGGTGGCGAGAGGGTTCACCAGAGACAGAGCGGGGAGCAGAACAGGCAGACCAGAAGTACACTGCCGAGGGGAGCAGCGGGTGAGGCAGGAGAGGTCCGCCCCACCATGTGGGATTCTCCCCGGCCGGGCGTCGAACTCGTGTCGCCACTGCCAACAGCTCCACAGCGCAGCGCCCAACCGCTGCGCCACCGGGGAGGCCCCCCTCCATATATTCTTTGGGAATCATCTCAGTGATTCAGGACTGCATGTTGTCCTTTATTGAAGATTTTTTAAACAATAGGTTCTACAAGCTCATTCCCTTGTTTTTTTATTGTCCAAGACAGAGCAATTTCCTGGACACAAACCCAACTATCTTTCTGCTTCAATTTATATTCATTTTCTCTTCTTCTCTGTAAAGATGGACAAAACAATGTCCAAAACCCACCTCACTTATTTGAAGATAGAAGGCAAGTCATGTCTCAGTCTTCTAATCTTAATTTCATGTCCTTAGCTTTATGCATAGGACCTTCTTTTCTGCTCTTTAATTATTTTAGTTTTCTCTTGGAACCTTGCCTAGTTTCTTCATGTACTTTATAATAGGAATAATTATTTAAATTTGCTGGTGATGCATCTCTTATCCTCTCCAAACTCTACTAATGTATGTAGTAAAGACGATATTAAAATGCATTCTGTATGGCAACCAAGTGGTCAGAACCAGTGCACCATTTATGGGGTGTTTATAGGTAATTAAAATAAAAGCTATAATCTAATGAGTCTTCCTATGTGCCAGGCACTGAATATTTTACTACTGAATCCTGACAACTCTAACAGGTAGATTACAATCCCCATTTTTTATAGTACGCACCTCAATTAGATTACCATAGATCTTGATTATGACCCCAGACCCAGTAATGTATCAGAGGGCTTTAAAGATACAAAACCACACACTCACACATGCACAAATGACAAGTTCTATATGTGGTAGCTACTGCAAATCTAGTTTTTCTGGAACTTCACTCTGAGATGAGAATTTGCATGCAGAAACTTCACTGGTGCAGGTTTACGGGTTGAACATCTGTGGGAGAGTGAACACAGCAGGGCAAGGCAGTGGAAGAAGCTGGGCTGGGTTATATGCAACCACTACAAAAGCCCCAGCCAAACACACAGATACTACACCATTGTCCTGGATTGGGGCAAGGACCTGTGTGTCTCCAAATGGACCAGCACTTGAGTGTGCATCACCTGAGGGCATCTGGTGTACCTGTTAGGTGAGGCAACTACTCAGTGAAGGCTGAAAGGCAATCACCAAAAGGAGGGAAGCAGCAGTGAGCTCTTGGCTCTCACACTCCCAGAAGCGGGGGAGCTTGTCTCAGACGTGATGGGCAGAAGGGATGTGTGTGGCACATCAGAGTTCAACTACAGTGATTCTATTATCCGATCCCCAGCTTAGGATATGATTCTGTGTACCTGTTTGTGGGTTTGAAATCACATAGCTTCAATGACAGAGAAATCAAAGAAATAGATTGAAAAGGAAAGAGAACTATAAATACAACTTTGGTTTATGTATAGAAAATGAGGAATATCTATCTCGCCTTTCAGTCTCTATCTCCTTCAAACACTCTTTTTCTCTGTCTCTGTTCCTGTTCTGTAATCATATTCTGTGTGACACACACACAGACACGCATTAATAACATGACTCTAAACAAAACATAAAAACCTGGATAACAAAAAGGGGAAACAGAAGAGGAGAGAGAATATTTTTAAATATTAGAAAAAGGTAATTACTACACAGTGGATATTGTCATTTGTCAATATATATGTCCTCTATGTGAAAGTGGTTACAGAGGATAAATAAATCCTATTAGTTCTGTATTCTCAGTGAATTTTTTAATCTTCAATCTTTCCTTGTAGATTTCTATTTTCTAAATCAAATCAAAAAGATATAATGCCTAAGAATTGCCCACACCTTAAAGAAACTGCACATATACATTTGTGAAGAGAAAATGCTATTTGATTTTACTTTTTATAATGAGGACAATCAAGTGTTTTAAAAGTTTAAGATCAAAATTATACATTATTTATTATTTGTCTATTATGTAGAAGATTTTTCAAAAGCAAGAAAGTCAACAACTAGCAAGAATGGTTTATTAAGGCATGAATTTGAAATAGATCTCCCAGGGATAACAAATCCAGTTCATATTATGGGAAAATGTGAAGAGTCATTAATTCATATTATGCTGCTTTGCTATTCTATTAACGCATGCAAAAATAAATTCTCTAGTCACCATTTTAATTTTAAAGCAAGCAGCAAGTTATTAGTACAGAAGCTGGAGTTCAAAAAGCTAATAATAAATCCAAATCAAGAATAATTTCAAAAGTATCCAAACAACAAAAGGCAGTGGAAAGTGAAAATTCAAATGTAGTAGAACATTACCTGATTAGAAATCTGTTGTCATTGTCCTCTACAGAAATGACCCACGAATTGCTGATGCAAAGTCTATGACCTCTATGGTGGGACTCAATTTATGTCAAAAGTTGGTGGCTCAGCATTTTCTCTCTCATTTTTTTTTTTTTAAATTCCACACTACAGAAGGGCAGAGGGTAACATATTTTACTGTTAAATATTATTTGAGACCGCTGGAAGGCTGCCAATTGAAAAGTGTCACCGTGCCAACTCACACACGGCTTCTAGATTCTGAGAGTTTTCCCTGCACAACCTCCTCCTGTAGAATTCTGTGCACTAACCACATGGTTAAAGGAAAGCAATATGAACACTATTTCACACTCTAAATATTTGTAAGTGGCATTTCCAAAGCTAACATAAACTCTATCCACTGCTTTTATTGTACAATGGCTTTAGCAACACTATTTTTGGAGTTCGCGCAGAAAGCAGTCACCAATGTTGCAGCATTCTACTCTGCCACAGGAAGATAGTTGAGACAAACTACCACCACCACTGCCACAAGCAACAGTGATGAGAGCTGACCTGCCCTTTGGCAGTGTCACCCTCCTTGTGGTCACTGTCTGCAGTAGCTGGCATATCTTCCCATCCCTGCTCGTGTCATTCTGCCCACTGTAACCAAGTAATGCAGACAGTGTCTGCCCACAGCTCTCACCCCTTAGCAAATGAAGGGGGTTCACCTGCTTCCCACACCCATGTTATACTGTTGCTACTGCCTGTCTGTAAATACAGACTGTCAACAGCTCATCAGTATATATGTGTCACACAAAGAAGACTATGAGTGAGACAGAAAAAGAGATACAGACAGAAAGAAGCAAAGAGAGCAACTGAAACAGGGACACATATTCCTTGTATCCTGCATATAAACAAATGCAAACTCCCATTGTTACTGGCAGCTTTCAGGATGAGTGAATCATGTTTTGTACACACACCCTGGAGATTTACAGCCCACTGGTTTCACAGCAGTGACAGACCATTCTGTATTTCAGAGAACAATTCATTGTCCTTGAGGCCACCTACAACTTGCATGTATCTGCCATCCCTCCAAGTTACATCAACTCAGCATTTCCATAAATTTACTTTCTACACATAAAATTCATAGGCTATTGCAAAATCTTTGATCAAATCAGAAATGTCTTGTCTTTAAAAGTACTGGTTATAAAATAATTGATGAGTATCTTTTTTTAATTTCTCAGTGTATGAAAGTCCTTTATTTTAAAAGGGGAGTAAAATGGAAAGCAAATAGTATATTTCAAGAAACTGGGTTGTGTGGCCAGTACCTGCATTGTTAGTGAGTGAGGGTAATACACTGTTACTAAAAGTACATGTTATTGGGAACTTGGCTTGACAATGAATTGAGGAGTTTTTCCTCAATTTTAGGAGATATTGAAATGATGATCCTTTCAATTTAGAGTGTTGAAATGATGATCCTTTCTTAACTATAATTTAAACATAGGTGGTTTTGATTCTGTTCTAATCCTTCATTTGAGTGGTGGGACCAGCATATAGAAATCCAGAATATCAAAACCAAATTCCACAATAGAAAATTTCAATCATAAAAATTAAAAATAATAAAGCCTTAATTGAAGCCTAAAGTAATAAGTTCTATTTGATAAATGTAGAGGGATCAACCAAAGCAAGTTCCATCAGTGTATACTGATTTACTTAATTCAAACACCTATTTTAAGACACATAGGTAATTTCATAGATCAATAAAGATCTGGAATAAGAGAAAAAATGTTAAGTTAGAAAGGACAGAATGAGTTTGAAGAGAGCAGGGTTCTGGTTCTGACTGTTAGCATTCATTGAGTTACTGAATTTAGCTTCAAATTAATTCTTTTGTGTATAAAAATGAAGGTAATCGATAAGTTGATTTCTAAAAGTTTCTGGAAATAATGTACTGGAGTGGACTACAAAGAGTAAAAAGGGAGCATTTTGTAACTTTCCAAAGGGTCTTAAGGAAAAAAAAATCACTAAGCTAATTAAGGCCACAGTAATTAAATAAAATTCACTCAAAATAGTACTATTGTAAGTATTATTTGAATTTAAAATTTTTACCCATGACATTCCCTCAAAGAAGGCTCTGAGTAATGTATTTCAAAAGTTAGCTTGAGTAGATTTGATCTCAAACAGAGCAGTCTCTGTTATAACAGATCCCCTAAACCATGTTCTGGGTCAATGCTGGGAAGACCCAAAGGGAGGGGCCTGGCACTACCCTCACTGAAGAAAGAAAGATCCTGCCTAGTTTCCCATAAGCAATGCTAACACCCTGCCAGAGCAGTGAGAGTTAAGAATTGTAGAGAAAGCATGATTTATGCCGGAAAAGACCTATACTTTGGAAAGCAGAGCACCTTTCAATAATTTCCGTGAATTAAAATGGAAAATGGCATGGGAGTTTCACCTCAACTTTAGGAGTTTAGGGTTCATATTGTTTTTTTAAACACTGGTTTAGATACTGGCTTTCCTTTCTTCAAACTAGAAAACCTATCACACTTGTTCCTATGGGAAAAATCTTCATTTATTGTGCCAAAAGAATCAGACAGGGTTTCCCTGATGGCGCAATGGGTTGAGCGCAGCACTGTGGAGCTGTTGGCAGCTGCGGTGAGAGTTTGATGCCCTGGTGGGAAGATTCCCACATGGCGCAGCAGACCTCTCCTGCCTCGCCCGCTGCTCCCCTCAGCAGTGTATTTCAGTGGATCTGCCTGTTCTGCTCCCCACTCTGTCTCTGGTGAATCCTCTCATGGCCCCACACCCCTGGCCTGCACCCCAGCTTTTATGCATAAATAAATAAATCTTTAAAAAAAGAATTAGACAAACAACTACAGACACAAATGAAACAGTAGGCAATATAAAAATAAAATTGAAATTGAAAATGTAGTGAGTTATGCTTTAATATATGAATGATAAAAATGATGGCTTACCTACAAAATCATATTTACAACTTAAAAAAATTTTAACCATCACCTATGACTGCAAAATCAATGTTTCTAACCCTGAACTTTCATCCAACCTCCACAATTATAAGTCCAGCTGCCTGGTAGACATTTCTACCTAAATGTCCCATGTATGTCTCAAAGCCCTCCTCTTCCCAAGAATAAAACTACTTCTCACAAAGATTCCCTTTACAACATCATCCAAGCCAGAAATCTAAGATTCCTAAATTCTAACACCTTGCTTCCCATGCCAAATCAAGCATATTCTAGCTCTTTCAAATTTCTTTCTCTGTTCTTGCTCTTATCCTAATTCTAGCTCTCCCATTCTTCCCCAGGTTGTTATAAAATGAGTCTTCTTTCAATCTTGCTCATATCCAGTTCATTCTCTACATCATCTCCTACTGTGTACCTAAAGTGGCAATGACTTCCAGTTGAAAACACATTGTGTGTGCACTCTTTCTTCCCCCCCACCCCACCCCTTGCATGTGGTTTAACAAACGGTACATATTGCTATGTTCATGCATAGATTTCACACCCTCCCCACTTCTCAGGCCTGCAATACCTTCTACCACATCCTTCTCTTTACCTGGCTATTATTCATTCTTCAAGGGACATTTCAGGGGTGACCACCAAGAAGTCTATGTTTACATACCCAATCCTCTACCCCTGGAGTATATTAGATGCTTTTTCTATTGCTTAATAAACTCTCAATATACTTTTATCATACTGGTATCATTCATATACATATGTCTATGTCTGGCATTTGATAGCTATTCTTTGAGGGTAAGGATTTATCATTTTGCTTCTTGAGATCCTAGTTTACTGCATCAAACTGAAAAGAATCAAACAATAGCAGCAGGGCCTCCCTGGTGGCACAACGGGTTGAGCGCAGCGCTGTAGAGCTGTTGGCAGCTGCGGCATGAGTTCAATGCCTGGCTTGGGAGCTTCCCACATGGCGCAGCAGACCTCTCCTGCCTTGCCCACTGCTCCCCTCAGCAGTGTATTTCGGTTGCTCTGCCTGTTCAGCTCCCCACTCTGTCTCTGGTGAACCCTCTCACCACCCCACACCTCTGGCCTGCATCCCAGCTTGTATGCATGAATACAAAAAAAAAAAAAAATAGGCGCAAACAGATTGGAGGGTGAGAATATTTTTGAGGATTATAAATGAAAATAATAACCACTCTTACTTGTGCAAATAATACTTAAAGGTTTACAAAGTGCTTTCACATCAGTTACATGTTTGATTCTTAAAACAATTCTAGAACTCAGGATAAGGCAGATATGAAGGTTGATAGAGAAATTAAATATATAAGAAATCTCTCTGAAAAGAGAAATATTATTGATTTCTTAAGGAGTACGGTTGTATGTGTGTGTGTGTGTATGTACTGAAATAAGTCTTTACAGATCAGAAGCTACAATTTCAAATAAATTCCTATTTGGTGAAAACCATCCACAGATTTCCTTCATAGCTACTAAAATATTCTCCTGGAAAAGAAAACTCTCAATTTTTTAATAGAAAATTTTCACTGACACATTCCTCTATGCACGCTTTTCCATGACGTACATTTCAGAAAATAGACCAGCAAATTTAGGCTTCTGAAGACAGAGAGGAGTGATTTACTCACCTTCAAAAGATCCACTGCACCAAGAATCTTCTGAATGTTTCCCTGATTTTTGAGGCTTCCCTCCTTTCTGAGGATAATGTCAACACTTGAGAGCAGTTTTGGTGAAAGTCTTCAGCAAGCAGGGGTAGAGAGTGCTGAAGAAAAATACCACAAAGATTCCTGAAAAGGAGGGGAAGACATAGAACAATGTAAGTTGTTTTGGGTTAATGAATTCTATTAAGCTGAGATTTCATTCTACTATCTACAAAAGTTGACATGTGGGAACTTAATACATATTAAATTACATAATTAACTTTAGCCAAGTACTACTGTACTTGAGGACACCAATGTCTAAGAAAGGTTAAGCAACTGAATGGCAACAGGTAATGAAAAAAGGTAACATAATTCCAATTACATTTTGGCAGAGAAGTCTGAATGACCCCTAATAGCAGGAAACACCTGTGCACACAAATGAAAAATGAAAAAAAGGCACTTGATCTTATTCCACTCTAATTCTTCATGGGAATACACCACACTTTACAATCACATCAACACACAGGCTGCAGCTGGGAAGAATCTAATACAGACTGAAAAGAACAAACAATGAAGAACTAAGTATTTGATCACGGTTGAGGATGTCAGGGAGGAACTCAGCAACGCAATTACATTTTAGAGGTGGCTTTGAAGGCAGTGAGAAAAGAAGGCATCTGGGAATAAAGGAGTCGCTGAACACACCATTGTAAGAAAACAAGCATAAGGTGAAGGTAGAAATACACAGAATGAAACCTTAATTAAATTGAAGCCGATGAACAAACGTGTTTGAGTAGTGTGTTTATTTAATACCTTGCTTTTATGAGAAAAGGCAAAAATCACAGCAAGTATTATTCAGAAAACTGCTTTTGAACCAGAACTCGGGGGTCAGTCTGTACTGAGGAGAACAGAAGCTTGGTCTTGTAAATCTTCCTCCATCGTCAACAGTATGAACTTGAGCTTGCTAAGTGCTTCTCAACCCTGCCTGAACATGAGTGGCATGGGCAGGGCTTTTAAAAATACTGCCGATTTGAGATGTGAACCTATTCTCCTAAATCACATACAGCCTTGTAAACCAAAGCAATCCCAATAAAAATAAATAAAGAAAATCAAGTTTTTAAGAAGTATGACTTGGCTCCATCCAGGTTAAATAAAAATTCTGACCCAGTAAGTCAGACTCTCAGGTGGGATAGAGCCTAACCTTACACATTTTTTCAAAGGAGAGGACGTCAGGGAAGATGTTCTTAGACCTAGCTCATTTTGTCTTTATATCTTTTGCACCAGATAACTAAGTTTGTTTAAAAGCAAATATAACTTAAATTAAGTGTCCAAAATTTAAAAACCTTACTAAATTTGTGGGAACTGAAGGCTCAGAGAGGTACAGTAACTATGCAAGGAAGGTCCACGCAAAGTAGCAAGAACAGGGCAGAATCCAATCTTGGGGGAGGATAAAGGAGCGGCTGAGGGGTGCAGGCTGGGCTGGGTTTCAGGGAGACTTGGAGTCACAGTACTGACTAGGGACTTTGGCCACTGGCTCTCGGGGCGAAGGGAGCACTACCCTGTGGTAATGATAGAGAAAAATGACCCTAGTAGCATTCTGCACAAGCTAGACACTGCTAGAAGGGGTATCCTCCTCCCAGCACTCTGACCTCACTATTATTATCCCCAATTTATAAATGAGGAAACTGAAGCCAAGAGACCTCTTGTCTCCAAAATAGTGTAACTAGAATTTTAACAAAGTCATTCTCCCCCCCAATCTTGTACTGCATCTGGGAATGTAGCTAGCAGGCATCTGGAGGTAAAGCTACTCTGCCCTACAGATGTTTGGCCTTTTTTGGTTACAAAGCGTTCCCATGTTGGCAAGTGGAAAAAACAGCAGCATGGAGTTTTCCTGGTGCTTTCAGATTTTTTTCAAATTAAATAACTAATTTCTATTTGGCAGAAGACTAACATTTTACGGAATGATTTTTATCCTCCCCTTACCCTCCCCCCAACCCCACCCCCCACACACAGTTTCAATGGTGAGATTTAATTATACTATTTTGGGAGTCTCGGTTCAGACAAATATCAGAAAAGTCACCACTGAAATCAGCCCTAAATGACTCAGTCATTCATGACAGGTGAGTTTAAAGACCTTACTGAAATCTCTGGAACATCATTTAACATCATTTGTTAAAAATTTACCAAACATTTCTGCACTCACCTGCACACAGCTTAGAGAAGTTATCATTGCTGCAGCTTGCTACTCCATTACACTGACACTATATAAATTATGTTTCTTTAAATAGCATTGTTATTGACTGTAATAAAATTTCATTTACAAATATCAACACACTAAATATATTTTACTTAAGAGGCTAATGCAAAAGCACTATAGTTTCCAATACCTTAGGCATATCCTAATTATAATGTGGCAGAATTATCTTCATGGCTCATTTTAATAATATTGCAAAAAGATGGTTTCCATTAAGATACTCTGGAAGACATAGTCATAATAAAAACAAAAGCATTTTGGAATTATAAGGGCCCTGGAAGGTCATCAGATCCAATCATCTCTTTACCTTTGAACTGTTCCATTTTTAGGGGCACTCTATATGACAATCTCTTCCTGTAACTTTTGCTGACTGGACCCTGTTTTGCAACCACCCCAGGCCTGGTAGGTTTACCATCGGTTCTAGTGATTTGAAGAATGTTGGAGCACTTTGCATCATTTTCACAGGCTTGAATGGAAAGCAGGGGAAACAAGCCAGCAGGAAGACAGCAACTTGAGCCCCCCTGCGAATCTCTATAAGCTCCTTTCTCTGGGCTTTCTCTGGCCTTCTCTTGTGATCTCTTCCTCTTATCACCTGCCCTCTCCTAGCCATGCAGCCATTGCAGTCTCTGCGTAATGCCGCCCTTATATCCCTGAGCTGTAGGCGCAGGTGTGCACACTTGCACATGCGCGCACACCCATGCTCACGTGTCCATAGTCAGGCACGCATGCCCCACACCCACGCACCCTCTACCTTAACAAGATCAAGGCTGCAGGTGATAGCCACAGAGACCAATGGTGTAAAAGCCTGACCAACTTCGTTTACCCTATAGACCCAATTCTAACCCTAATCCATATTCACATTTTGGTGTAAACTCCTCACAGACCGCTGTTCAGAAAAGGGGGGATACACTGTTATTTTAGCAGAGATAGCCACTGATTGAGCCAGGAGTGAACACCTGGCTCAAGAGGATCCCACAGAAGCTAGAAGGTGACCCCTGAGACAAATTGTTGCAAAGATTTCTACTCTAGAAAGGAAATGATAATCAACCAAGTCTGTCAAGCTAGCTGTCTCCAGGATTTGGACTGGATATGAGGAAGCATAGGAGAATCTATTGAAAATGCAGAAAGGCCAGAAGAGAGACCATGGGCAAGAGGAATCAGTCCCTGAAATTGACACAGACTCTGATCACTTCCCACTTTCCAGATCCAGATAGGAAAGCTCTGTGCTAAGTTCTTCCTCCTTATAGGGTGCCCACAATGAGCTTCTGTTCTGCGATAGTCCCAGAAGTCCAATATATATGTTCTGAAATTACAGCATATCAGTTATTCTGATACAGCTGCAAATCAGTTTGACAACATAGTCTCATTTCTTTGTCAGTATTTTTGTTAGAACAAAGGGAAGGCTTTATTTTCACCCCAATAACGTTTCACCATTTAGGATGCATTTGTTATGCCAAGGTGCCAGAAAGTTTGACTTCCCATTTCCACAATCCTTCACCTTTCATGTCATCTACTAACTAGGCAAGCATGCTATCTAGAATGATAGTCATGTGATTAATAAAAGTACTGAATTGAACACCACTTCACAGAGAAAATAGTGGTTTAAATATAGTGAAATACAAATTGTTAATAAATTAATTTGTCTCAGTGCCAAAATCATCAATTAATAATTAGCAATCTCCAAATTGGTTACAAATCATCCTGAAAATACACACAGCTTCAAAAACTGACATGACCAAGCTAATCATTTTCCAGATAAAGGTTTTAACATTTACTTGATAGAAATGGCAAAACCCAAAAGAAGTAGGTTTCAGCATCATTAGAGAAAATTAAGCCATAGTTGAGATAATTGGCAACATGAACTTTGTAGTGAGAGTAATTACCTGTGCAATAGACCAAGAAGTTATGTTTGAGAAACATACTGCAAAAACAGCACCAAGTTAGCTTCATTCTTCCCTGAGGTAATCATGGAAATTAGCAAAAATATGTCATTTTTGGTTATCTGGTATACTCCTGCCAAAGAGAAATTGTTCTCCATAGATCTCACTATTTGTCTAATTTGGCTTTCAGTAAGCTTTGTGGGATCTCTCCTTCTAGTAAAAAGCTCCACACTGAAGGGCTCCTTAGAATAAATCCTCTCACATAGAAATGTCTGCTTTGCTCAGTTTTTCTGTCTCCACCAATACTGTCTGGCTATGAGGATATAATTTCACATGGGACCTACCAAGAAAAATCCAACCCATCCTAAACATTCTAACTCCTGCCAGAGGAGCCAGAAGAAACATAAAGATGAGGAGGCCTCTGTACCTCCCAGGGCTGACTCTGTGTAAACAAAGGATGGGTGGCAAGCTCCAGAGGGAGGACCTGAGGAGCACGCTATTAAAACAAAACAAAAAAATGACAATATGTGTAGATTTCACATAACCTCTGTTGACCACACTGAGGTATTCTTGGCACGCTCCCTTTTAATCAGCAGTATTGAATTGTTAAACTGCTTATTCAAAAATTACTGCATCCCCTACCCTTAAGTTTGAAATTGGATAAGGCAATTCCAATGGTGAAAACTTAAAACGAGTAAGAATAAAATGAAATAGGAACCTTTTAAAAATGTTTCAGCTATATTAAGAATTTTCAACATGGTCCCTATTGGGGTCAAGCCATTAATTACAAAGTCTATATTATAGTGAGAAGAGAAAAGGAAGAAGTTTCATAAAACAGACTGAAACAGTTTATTCTAAAAAGCCTAGCTTTGCAAATTTTCCATCAGCAGACTCAATAGAATTCTTGATCCCAATAAAAAAAATTCCTAACATATGTTCTTATCCTTTCTTTATCTAGTCGCCATGTTGCCTAGGAGCTATCACTAATTCTAAGTCATAACTCTCAAAAAAATAAAATAAAAACATACAGAGCAAAACAAAACTTACCCACTGAGGGCATGGTGCTGCCCTAAGAGCCACAAGGAACATAAAGATGAGGAAGCGTCAATGACAGAAATAAGAGATGATGATGACAACATATGTCATGTTGTATGGCATCTTTTGGGTTATTTTCATAGACATAACCTCACTTATTACTGAAAAGTAATTATTTTTCTAGCTATCTTAAAAAAGATTAAGAGCTATCTTTAAAAAATAGATTTTAAAAAGTCCAGTGCAGGTAGCTGACTTTTTAATGATTCATCAAAGATGGTACGTGTCAACGCTGTAACTCCAGAGGCTAGTTCTGTCGATTCCTAGTCCATGTTGCTTTCACGACCCCAGAGATGCACCCGTTATGTAGGCACATAAAAAGACGACATGGAAGCATATATTGAGTACATCTTCCATACGGGGTACTTCTGTAACTGGCTGGCATATATTTATCCTCACAGAAACTTTGTGAGGTGGGTGATTTTATTATGCCCATCTAGTATATAAGAAAACTGAGGCACAGAAAGAGGGCGACTGGCTCACAGTTTTATGGCCAGGAGGTGCAAAAAGGGGTAAACACCACAGAGCAGTGCCATCCGGAAGAAATGTGGAGGAAGTCATCGGATCTGTTGCTAGGAAAAATGCTAAGAAAGTTTTGGAACGTTTTCTAGCATTTCCAGAACAGTGAGACTTTTCTTCTCTTGTAAATCCTGTGAGAAGATACTGGCATCAGAGATGAGGAAAAGATGGCCAATCCAAAAGCAGAAGGAAATGCGATGCTTCCCTCCCCTCCGACATGGTTATGGATATACGAGGGACCTGACAGCACACAGAGCTTCCTGCGGACCAACACCACCTGCCGCTTTAATGCTTGCCATGTATAGTTTCTGTTATTTTGAATGCCTTGGACAGTTCACCCTGATTAAGCAAAGTGGAGTAAACAGAACCTTGGCGTCCATGGCCTTATATTTGTGGTTGGTGATTTTACAGGGACTGCCTGGGAGGCTGATGAGGTGTGACTTGGCAGTTTGCTGGGACACCAGTTTGAATCACACAAACTGGCAGTTGCTGGGCACCCAGACCTGCAGTTTCCTTATTCTGAACCTGTTTTGAGGCATGAAAGGAGGAGCCAGGGAAAAAGGAGGTGCTCCAGCATCCAGTGAGTGGCTTTCCTGGCCCAGATGTGGGGCTAAAGGGTCCTCCAACACTAATCCTTTTAATCCTCACAACTACATAAGGCAGGCCATCTTCTACATAGGCATGCTAAGGCACAGAGAAATCCAGCAACAAACCCCCAAAGCCAAAGTTTATCCATGTCAGACAGAGATTTCACCAGGCTCTGCCTCTTTCCTATGGCATGACTCTTACACGTCTGCTGAAGGTATTAAACAAGTAAACAAATAAGCAAACACATTGTAAAGAAGGGAAGACACTAGGTGAGACATAAAACATCAGTTAATGTTGAAAGGCAGTTACCTCTAGATGGGAGGTATATGCAAAAATGCAGAGGACCAGATAGAAATAGTCTCCACTATACAAACCTTTCATATTCTTGAACTGAAAGATATCCCAGTATCAGATCCTGCTGCTCATAGGAATTCAGTGGTAGGAGATACATGTCAAGAGTGGGGTGGGGGAGAGAGGGAAGAAGGGACCAGGGGGAGGGAGGTGGGACAGACAAAATAACATGAAGTACAGAGAACTCAGGAAGTCCATGGAAGGAGAAAGTTCTTCTGGCTGGGATCAGGCAGTAAATACTAACAACTTCATTGAGACTTTAACAGTGAATGAAAGGGGAAAGACAGAATGCTAACTCTAGGGAGCAGCAGGAAAGAGAGTGATTTTAGACCAGAGGAGATCGAAGCACATTCAAAGGCTGAGAAAACAAAATGCAATGAAGTGGGGGGTGGGGGGCAGAGGGAGATTGAGAGAGAAAGAAAGAACGAAAACTCACTTCAATGCTCACAAAGCTGCCAGTTGGCAAAAGTAGTGAACAGAGCAGAGGTCCAGTGCAGAGAACTGGGTTGACAGGAGACGCTGGGATTGAGGGAGTTCCTGTTTAGCCACCCTAACTACTTCACATAAAGGATGTGTGGACTCATTTCATGTCTTCTCCCCTGACAGAGAGAACACTCTTCACACTGAAGCTCTTCTGAAATAAGTTTTCAAGAACTACTGTGACAGCCCATATGCAGAAACCTGCTTGTTTGCATATTGCCCAGTCCTCTTACTAAAAACAGTTGGATTCAGTCAAAATGAAATGAAACGCCAACACGTTTCAACAATAATACAAATGCCTTGCCACCTCGAACTTGAGCTTAATAGAATAAACAAAACAAATTTGCTTTGATGACTCTGAAAGGCAACTGAACTAGTTCCAACTTGAGCAAGGATTTGTTTATTTTGTTTAGCTCCAGTCATTTACTCAAATTGCTCAAGAAACATTTCATGAGTGCCTACTACATAACATATATGAGTTCAAAACTGGAATGCTAATGATGCCTATGTTTGTTCCTCATTTTGACTGGATGGTTTTAGAATGGTTTTTTTTTGGGAGATGGCAAATTTTGCAGTTGGTTTTTAGTAACATTTTTTACTGATAAAAAGATTTTTTTCATTTTTCAAAATGTGAAAAGTACAGAAAAATTAAAACAAAAAATTAAGAGCAAATGTTTTCTTCCACCAGCAGAAATAAAAATTACCAGTATTTTTGTGTCCATTCTCCAAGTGTGTTATTTTTCCTGTAAGTATGTGTGTTTGTATTCTCAGTTTTCAAAACAGAAATGGTATCATCCATTATGCACCGGCTTAATAACCCACTGTTCTTATCTAACAATACAGAATGAATATTTTCCTTTTACTAAGTATTCTGAAAAGTCTGCATTAGTCTGTATAATATTGTATCATGTGAAGAAATCAAATTCATGTAATCAATTTCCTAATAATGGCTATTCATGCAATTTCATTTGGCTGATTTTTTATATCATTTTCTAAGGATCACTATTTTACAATCACTGTCTGAAACACTGCCAGTAAAATTCTTACACAACTGGTATGTGGCACATTATTCAATTAGGAAGGTCCATGTCTCTTATCGGGACTTGTGATCAACTGAACTGAGAGGATTTCGGGCTGGAGGCCTTCAGGGTCGGCACCCATCCCACTGTGTCCCACCTCTGCCCATCACAGCCCTGCCCTCCACATTGGCTGTGCGTTGTAGGTTGGCACTGAGTAGGCTGTTCGACTACATGTGATCAGAGGCATAGGCTGACTCTAAACCCAGAGTATTCTCCAAGCTTGAAATTACCAATAAATGAATCAGAACAAGATGGGTGGACACACTGGTCCTCAATCCCCGACTATATGCGGAGACACTTCTAGTGAACCATTGAGAGTCCAACATTAAAAAGGATGTTTTTTCTTGTCTTAAAGGATTATGCCTCAAATGAGACAACTGGCTGTACTGTGAAATTATACTTCTGTTTTACCAGTGGTGCCATTATTATTAAAGATTTAGATGAGAAGAACATCTACAAGTCGTATACCTTCACCAGCTCATGATTCTGAGTCTCTAATGCAGTAATTTTCAATGATGCTGGTGCTTAGGACCCACAGTTGATATGTTCACTATCCTAGTTTTGGTGATGATTTCACAGGTATATACAGGTGTGTACAAGCTGTCCATTTTTAATCTGTGCAGTAGGTTGTATGTCAATTATACCTCAATTATAAAGTTGCTAAAAAATTAATATTATAGGTGCCCAAAACCCATAGTGCGATTCTGACTTAACTGGACTTGAGTGGCGATCCTAAACTGAAGTAAAAAACATTGACCTGAGAGATAATGTGTATTTCCAAACTTAAATTAATTTAAAAAATTAATATAATTGAAGTGAAATTGATAAGAGAACATATTTAAAGAAATTATTTCATCATTTCAAGTACAAACAATAGCAATTCTGCCTTTTAAAAAAATATGCTACCAACAAAGAAACTTAAAGGCTTGCTTTAATAACACTGGTCAACAAATTTTTACAAGTCATATTACTGAAATAAAATTAGTCATTTCCTATCAATCTGTATGTGCTCAACACAGATATGACAGTCAAATTCTAATTTTGACTCTACTTTTTTTGTAATCTGCAATAAATTGATGTTTACATCATGAAATGCATGCCAATCACTGGTCAACAAATTTTTACAAAAGTCATGTTACTGAAATTAAATTAGATATTTCCTATCAATTTGTATGTGCCTAACATGCATATGACAGTCAAATTTTAATTTTGGCTCTAGTGTTTTTTGTAATCTGCAATAAATGGATGTTTACATCACGAAATGCATGCCAATAGTAATAGGCCTACCGTTAATACCTGTAAAAAATCAAGTCATAGACTACTTCTTAAGATTTCTTCACTTGTCTCCTGTATAGCTGTTCAGGAGCATCTCTGGGGAGTGTCCAGCAGAAGTCAGCCAGCATTGTAGTGGACCATTTTCCCTGGTATCTTTGTTCCATTGACGCAATATCTTGAGAAAACATTCGCCATGTTCATCACTAACCATACCACAGTTTTCAGAAATCCAGATGGGAATGAAGGAAGTGGATCTTTAGAGACATATTACAGCCAAATTTCTGATACTGCATCAGCATGTCTTCTACTAGTTTCTTGTCATTTTCTGCCCTAACATTCCCGAGATAGTTTGTAGACACTAGGTGAAAAGCATTCCATGCTTGTTTCGCATCACCCTGCAGCAAGTTGTTGAAACGGTCATCTCAATGCAGACGGAATGTCTGGGTAGACTATTCTCGACTTTTTTTTGCTTTGTTATTCCACCAGAAAGAGGAGGAACCAAGCAGAAGTAACAGTCTTTTATGTGGTTGCTTGGCTCTCTCCATTCCATGGGGACTGCAAACGGCATTGATGGTCTTTTGCCATTTAACCACTGTAAAAGCTGTGTTGTACATGTAACACAGCATATACGCAGGGCCCAAGGCTTGTTTTGGTCACCAACCTTGCACCCGAAGTAAAGATGAGAAGCCTTCTTCACTTGAGAAGTGATACTTTTTTTCTGGTTGGCACATGTCATTTCCCCACAAATAGAGCAGAAATTGTCCACGCTATTAACACACTTTCAAGGCATTACTGTTCTGTATTGTGCCTAAATGGATAAAATAATAACAGTTCTATGGAACAGTAGTTTAAATTGTCTCACACAAAGTCTGAAATATTTTCTTCAATGCTCAACCTTTCCGACAGGGCTTTATATAGTGCACTGCTGCCATCAGCTTCCTTCAGCAGCCGCCTGGAAATAGTATTGCATTGCACAGAAAATGATGTAATCAACTCTGGATGATGTGTTCATGATGGTATTATGCAACACAATGCAATATTACATCATTCTAGGCTGATTTAGGATGTTGTTGCAGTCCTACTGGATAAATTTACACGGCGAAACATATAAAATGAATTATATGAAAGATCTTCAAAACAAGAGCTAATAAAAATTTTTCAGGGTTATATTCATGTTCAGCACAGCAAGATACTACAGATTAGGGCCTTTTTAAGTCCAATAATGATCTCACTGTTAACCAGTGTAATCTGTAATCATTATTTGTAAATTTTTAAGAGCCCATAGTGTACCAGGTGATAGTCTAGACAGAGCATGGATTGTGTAGATGTGTGAAATTGATGCTTTAAAAAATCGTAACATTATCTTAAGTGGATCTGAACTAGGTTAAATTCACAAATTTGTCTAGACATTGATTTATCTAGGCAATATTAAATACAGAAAATTTAAACTGAACCTGGTATGGTCCCACAGGGTGATCATGGATTGTCTATGAGAGAAATTCAAATCCAGGAGGTTTTGCTCTATTTGCCAAGCCACTGAGCTGGGAACAGGCTTTTTAGCAAGAATGTGGGAAAAGCTGTCCCAGAAAATTGGAAGCTTCCTGCCAGAGGGCACCATCATCCGCTCCTGACGTTTGAGGCTCCACGCCAGTGTTCCATCTATAGAGACCAAGACAGTTTCACATCCATAATAAAATAGCCAAGCCCTCATATTAGAGAAAATTAATATTCAATATTAGCTCACATGTCTCTGCTCTGTTATTAACAAGAAACTTTGAACATAATTAATGTTGGCTTTGAGTGCAGCTTCAAACTGCACCCAGCTGGAAAGGGGCCATGGAGCATAGGGTTTCATTACTCACCGAGGCTGAGCACTCGCTGAAAGGGATTAGGAGAAAAAGAAATGGAACCAATCCTCATTCAGAAAGAAATGGTCTACTTGAATTAACTGGGATCGCTGTGTGTGGTGGCGGGGACAGAACTGACTGTCACAGGCAAGGCGCATCTCTGATCCTTGTCACTCCCACCTCTATAAGGGGCTGCTAAATGAACTCAGAAAAATGAAGCACTCTGATTTGGGAAAGGAGAGCTGTGACATGTCCAGAGAACTGCCTGGGTTGAGGCTGAAAAAAAGAAAAAAGAAAAGAGCAACAGACCGCCCCACAGGAACACAGACAGAATGAAGGAAAGAATGAGCACCAAGGAGAATTCTAGAGTTAGATGAGTGTGGAGTATTAAGAGAAATGTAAACCGAGAAAAGGGATGATTTCCAAACTGCTGACCACCTCTACCACTGCAGTGGAAGTAAAGCAATACTGAGCTTGTTTTTTTTTTTTTCTCAATAGAAAAGTATGAAATATTTTATAACCGTTACAAGAAAAAGTACAATCAACTAGCAACTTATTCTCAATAGCCAAGTCAGTGTCTTTCACTGTTCCCTCCTACTAACAGCCTGTAACACCCACATTCAAACTGAAAACAGGGGTTCCTCTTTGTACTCCCTACCCAAATTTCCCCAGCTGTCTGACTCCTCCTGCAAGGCCTCTTTAAATTCATGCCTGGATCATTTTTCAATTCTATTTTCACCCCTGATGTCACCCCATTACTCAGCTCAGGGGTCTAGGAATCAAGTTTTATTGAGGGGTGGGGCACAATGCTTCTTTTACACACACACACACACACACACACACACACACACACACACATTATTCTAGGTGTTTTAACATCACTTTATGAGAGATCTCCTGATGGAACCTCATTTCAGCAGTGAAAAAATTCAGCTTTAACAAAATTTCCCCAGGCAAAACAACACTCACACCCCACAGAAACTGTGAACACAAGGCTCTGTTTTCCTTAACTTGTCAGGTTCAGTAATATACATAGATGAAACCTAGATTTTAACACTATTCATATCATAACTTCTAGTCCTCACCACTGAACTCGAATCAAGAAAATATTGTATTTTGCCTTTCTTTCAATTTTCATTTTCAACCTCATAATTCCCTTTATTATGCACACATATTCTAGTATTCGGAGTTTGAGTAAACCAATGAAAATCCTTTCCTACATTTCCTTCAACAGCCACATAATTTCTCTCCACCCCATTAGAGTACAATTCCCTAAAGGCATTGCCTATATTCATTACCTACAATTCCTCTCCTCTCATAATTTTTTAATGATTATCTTTTTAATAGGCTATACTTATTGATTTTTCAGTAAATCAATTTCCATTAAAAGATGATTTCCTTTTCACCCCAATTTTCCACTACATGAAGTCAGGTATGTATTCCACCTTTGGCTTATTTCTGCCACTGCCCTGGGTTTGTTTCTAAATCATTATGAAAAGCAAAACGCTGATCCATTTAAAAAAAAAAAAAAAAGCAAAGGCAGACTCATGAGAACCTGCTCAGCACAAAATTCCAAATCCATATTCTTATTTGAATTTTAGTCCAATAGGTACAACTGATAAACCTTGAATTTCAAGCCAACAAACTTTACTAAAGTAGTAAAGTTTACGAAAACTTAACAAAAATATAAGCCCATATGTATATGCCAAATAACCAATGACTGAATTCTGGTCTGTTTCCTTGTAATACAACTCTGGTCACCGGGACTGTATTTCACCAAAATTCTTATAAAGAAAAGTCCTTTACTGTGATTTCAGTATAAACTGATGCTCATCATACAGACCTTTAAAACATTACAAGCCACTTCACATGAAAACTGCAGGATAATCCTCTTGGAGAAGAGATGAAGGTGAAGTGTGAGAGTTCTTATGACTTGGCTGGGTTTCGAGAAGACTGGGCTGTTACTTCTCACTGCACAGGACACTCCCTGGGGCACTGCAGACACTGATGCCCCACTCCCCAGCACTATAATTAGTCCGAGGTAGGGACTGGGCCTTGATCAATTTTTAAAGCTCATGCTAATGTATACGTATTAGTGCTAAGCCTTCCCAGAAGGTAGATTTTAATAGGGTACTAAGAGCTTTGTAACAAGCAGAGCAGTCCAAGGAAAAAACAGGTCACTTCCTGAGGGCATGAGTCCCCTGCTACAGCGAGTGTGGACGGAGGGTTACCTGTGTGAGTGCCTTTCAGAGACTGCGGAGAAAGGGTTCCAAGATCTGTGAAGCTAATTTCTTCTTCTATACTAGTTCTATCTAGTACGGTCAGTATTCCAGCTAGAGTCAGAAAAGCAAAATGCCTCATTTGCAATGTCATCTTTGGAACAAAACAATTACTGTCCACCCAAAACTTGTTAATCTGAACATGAAATCAAATGACCACAAAATTTTCTTCCATTTTCAGTATTACTCTATTTTTTTACTCTTTCCTTCAACAATGAATTGAATTATTTTCTAATTTTTTTGGTACTCCTTTCCAACTTTCTATTACTTCAGTATTTAAAAGTCCTTTTTTAATCAGTTGGCATTTGTTTTTCTTTAACTCATAAAAAGAATTCCTTATCCTAAATGTTCAATGAAATGTTATTGGTACAAAACTACCTATGGGTTTCCGACCAATTAGCTTTCCTTTTTATTTATTTATTTATTTTTTATTCTTAAGCACTACCATGAAATTTTCCTCCTCTGACCCCTTCTGGGAGGTGAATTTTTGTTTTTTAAAGAATGGTACCTTTGAGATGGTTTTCCCCTTAAATTTAGACATGTGTACACATGCGAATGAAAGAGTAAAGACCCTCTATGTTCGCATCCTTGGATTGAGTGGGGGTTTTGTTAGTTTTTTAGTTATGCTCTCTGTTGTTTTTTATGTCATTGAGTTTATATCACTGTAGCATACAACATGCTATTTTATAACTTGCATTTTCAATGTAATGAATAATGATATTCTTCCAAACCAGTAGATACGGGTCTGCATCGTTTGACAGACACGTAACAAAATGTGCCTTTGTCTGTTACCCATTCCATTATTCATAGATTAAGGTGAACCCATGTTCACTGCCCAAACCAGACATCCCCCAGATTCTTAGAACTGGTCACCTCAAGAAGCCCTGCTCTGGTATGCAGAGTATTTTGAGCTAAGAGTAATGAAATCCCTTGACGCTTTGGAGAAGCTTCTGTTTTTTTCAAAGTCCTTTGTCCTTCCTTACATGAAGAAGAGATCATCATATCGTAGGCTTTTGCCCTTTTCCCAAGCTGCTTCTCCTTTAATAACCCAGAAGAATATAGTTGTCTTTTTTTTTTTCTTGGTGGGGAGGGGAGCCTCATTCAGTTACAATTTTTTCTCTAAAACATGTCCTATTTATCTAACAATCTCATCTTTACTCTCAGAGTAAGAATGAGGTAACCCTTTCTTGTTTGATATGTAAAGTCCCCTCACTTCCCTGACAACCCAGGTCTCTAAACACAAGACAAATATCCATGGTCCACTTCATTATTCTTTAGGATTTAGAACCATGCAAATTCTCCATATGTATTAAATTGATTATTCCTTTGCTAACTATCTGATGCTGTTTTGATTACTTGTCTAGTCCTAGAAGAACTTAGGGAGTAAGGAATGATTTACTTTACACACAAACATCACTATTACAAAAAAAAAAAGCCAAAAATAACCGTTTATATATATATATATATATATATATATTATATACACACACACACACACACACACACACGTATATATAAATTCCAAAAATGGAATTTGAGGGTCAATTCAATTGCACTTTACATTTTAATAAAAAATATCAAAGTGATCTCTAAAAAAGGCTGTGATGATTTACCCACTTAAAAGAATTTATAAGAAGACTATTTCTCTACTTCTTTATCAACACTAGATATCATCAAGGATACAAACTTAATTCAAGGTCATAAACATCTTTGAGTTTTGCTGAAATTTGTAGTATAAGCTAAAGTATAAGTAGCAATTTTCTAGTGTGTTGTTGCATTTTTCCTAAAAAATGATAAGGGTAAACTACCACATAGGATATCTAAGATCTACACCAAACGTGGCATTTTGCTCAGATTTGAAGATTCCACAAGACTTTTGCAGACACTTCCTTTTAATAAATCCTTGTCATTACAAACTTAAAAAGACAACTTGAAATCTGCCTCCTCCAGGAAGCCTCCCTTGATTGACTGCCCTGATCTCACTCATTTTTATTCTTCTTTTACTGTGACCCCTCAACACTTAAACTTTTAGTTTGAGGTGATTTTTGAATTTCCCTTTATATCTCCAAGTTATACCAGTATGGTAGAAACATGGTGGTAATTAACCAGAATTCAATAATTATTTAACATTTATTGTATGAAGTTACTCAGCCAATATCTGTACTAGGTCCAACTTATAGGCTTTTTGAGATTTGTTCCCCTGGTTGCTTGCTCAGTGGAAAGTCCTGCTGTTTCTGCCCCCTTGTCTCCTAGCCAGTTGTCTCTGTCAGCCTGGGAGTGAAGACTGCGGCTGGCTTCTGCCCTGAGCACTGCAGCAGGAGCTACAGCAGCTCTGGTGCTTCCGTCCACCTCAACTGGTATTGTGGAGGCTGTCTCCTCTCACCATTTCCAAATTTCATGAAGTACTTGCTGTGGGGTATAGGATTTGGCCTCCCCATAACCTGACCAGAAGGTCTGGGTAAAATACTTAGAAACAGGGGCTTAAAGCCCAATACGGAAACCAGTGAGAGACAGGAGCAAAGAAGGAGCTGGAAGATAAATCCCTAGTCTTTCTTCCCTGTGACAGACTGTTATGAGGTACAGTGGTTCCAAAAACCTTTCTGCAAGACAACATACATATGTCATATAGCAGCTAGTTATTTTCTTGAGATGCTACGGGCAGCTTGATAACACATTATCTTGGATTTGTCTTGCTTCCCCTCTTTTCTCACTATTGCTGTCCTGGAGTTGCACTTCCTCATAAAGCCTCTGCATGCAAGTTTTGCCCCCAACTCTGTTTTCTAGAGAACCCAGACTAAGGCATACCCATATCCACAAAAACACCTAACTCCCCAAGTCAGGCCTGGGGAGAGTTTCAAAAGATGTAGAGTACAGAAAAAAACAATCGTGTTTAGAACCACCTTATAATCTAACTGGGGAGTGAAGAGATCCATACATTTAAGTAAGTAAGACAAAATAAAGGGTGGCACAACCCAGGATGAATGTAATATAAAAAGTGTAGAGGCTTAGAAAATAGGAACTGTTTTATAGTACTCTTTGTATGGGGCATAAATAAATACAAAAAGAACTCACAGAGAAAAGGAAACCCCTAAGATCCCACTGACAGCCTGTTACGAGGGCAGAGAGAGAAAGGGAATGTTGGGGGGTGTTCTCTGGAGTAGCATTACCTGGGAGCAACACGGCTGCAGCAGTAGGAGTGCTGTAACAGGCTGCAAAACCTAGAACTCTCTAGCCCAAGTAGAAGGGCTGGGTGCAGGGCTGCCGGGCAAGTGTAGCGCTCAGAACCAGGGCTATGGAAGCACAGCAGCAGGGTTTTGGGAGTGAAGGGCATGACCCACTCCTCATATTCCCATAGAAAAGATGAACCCCTACTCCCTTTCTCCGGGTATAAAGTGTATGTACAACATCTCCAACTTCTCCCCACTCCCTCCCTCATACCTGACCTGAGTTATCAGAGAGGAGAGTCAGGGAGCAGAAACTGAGTCTTCTTGGCCCAGAATCTTCTGGTCTCTCTTTTGAACCTGCTAAGTGGCAAAAAAAAAAAAGGGGGGGGTTATATTTCCTGGACAGGCTCTTCCTGAAGCAGGCCCAGGAGGATGAGCTTGTCTAAGGAGGGGGAAGTACCAGAAAGCCCTCTGTGGATACACAACCAACCACTCTTCCACTCAGCTTCAACTGTAATAAAGCTGCCATTTCTCCTTCTCCATCTGTCTGGGTTTTGTGTCCTACTTCTCAATTGGTGCAATCTTGGGTGGGTGGGGGAAGACAGGAATGTTATTTAATGACTCCCTAAAACCTCAAAATGGGTCACAAACCTCATGCAATGAGAAGTATGATAAAAAGGCCAGTAAATGCTTCTTAATGAAGTGGTTGTCCCACATCCTCATTTATGCCCATAAAAAGGAAATGACAAGGCTCTGTGGCTTCCACGCGGTTTCTCTTCCAAGGTTCTTACCCTCGAGTGTTTTTTACAATGGTCTTCTCTGGTTATGTTTCCACCATAGAGTTTCCTTTTACTCTGAGAGACACCACAAACATGTCAGAAATATTTCATTTGTCTTCTCCACCGCAGAATCACAGCTCTTCCGAGGCAGAACAGGGCCTGCAGCTCACGCGGGCCCTTCCCTCTCCGCCAGCACGATCCAAGTGTTCATCTTCATCTACCAGGATCATTGCAGGAGATCTGAGAACCATGTCTGCTTCAAATAAAACTGCCAGAGCAACTCCAGAAGTGAGGCAGACACAGAAAGACAATGCATTTCTTTCACAGTGCCGTGGTGTCTATTTTAATCAGTATTGTACAGATGTTTTGAGACATTCCAGTAAAACTGACATGGTTGACAATGCCAGACAGAACTGCCTGGGGGCTGGGGGAGAAGTAAGCGCATAGCAAAGAAACGTGCTTTATCAGAACTATGCTTTGTCATCATTTCTCTGATCAGAGAGATGTTTCTATGGCAGCAGGTCACACGTCCTGGCCAGAAGGCAATCATGTAGTGATTTTTTTCTTTTACTTATATCTAATTGCCTACCTCTTTGGAAAAGAAACAAATAATAATTTTTTAAAAATCTTTTTTAACTAGACAGATTCTCGTATTTTTATAATGCTTTTCAAGATCTGAATGTCATGTCCTTTGTAGTTGAAGGACTGGAACCTCCCCCAACAAAGCAGAATGCAAATCAGTAAAAGAAAGAAAACCTGAATGAAATTTCAGTCACCACAGAGCAGTTCACACATTCTGTTAATTACTACTGCCATTCATAATGAAGGGAGGTTCTTCATGGATCTTCCTAGCCCTGCTATCAAATAACAGCTACTTTTAAGAACCCTTGGAGGAGGTATGCGTGACAGTTCCCACCCATTTCAGCCCCATGCTGCTAATTTATCTTCTCAATTAACTGATAACATTACAAACACACATTCTCCAGAGAAGCTTTCTAGTTGGCGGGCATCACTTTTCAGTTGGGGCCATTTATTTCAGTCTCCCATCTTCTCTTAAAGAGTAATTAATTAAATGCCAAATGATTCTCTGTTTTGCCACACAACATGCTTCCTACAACTTGTTCAAATAACACTGGTGTGTCTAAGGATATTTTAACAGTACCTATTATAGTCACTTTGGAGAAAAGAAACACTTTTTTGATAACTGGGGTAAATATTCTAGCAAGTCAATTGGGAGTTCACCTCACAATCACCTATCGGATTATTTTCTTTTTACTCAGCCATCCAGACCTCAACCCTTACATCTCTGCTGGGCCTCAGGCCAGTGGTTCTGTTCATTTTTTCTCCTTTAACAGTAGCAGAGGTAACGCTACTGAGCATTCCTCACCAAAGACCACTAGCTGACAGTCGCTCACTGCTCATCTTTCTGATATGGTGACAGCCCTTGAGTTGTTGACTCTCCAACCACGTGTACAAGGAGTAAGTAGCACCAACACCTCACACCAAACCACAACCACAGACCTTTAGCACTGAAAGCAGCTATCCTAGCTCTGGACTGAGGGAATCTAAATTAATTTCAGCAGAGAAATAAAAGCATGAATCTCTGGAAGCCACATCCACAGAAGCTACACCATGACAAACAGAAAAGAAACAACCTCCAGGTTACCCGGAGAGGTGTGGTCACCTACTTCCTGGAGAGCTGAAGAGCCACACAGCTGCTTCTTGGTCTTCCCCACAGTTCCAAGCCAGTGCAAGAGGATTTACTGGTTGATATTTTTGAAGTAGAGATTTCTTCACCAAACAAAAGATTTCTGTGCTTTTGCCAAGCACACACTACCAAAGTGGATTTTGAGAAAAGACAAGTCCACTCAGGATACACACAGATGGGTTTCTCCAGGGACACAATGGCTGGTGTCATCTGGGGCGTGCGCTTTACTGAGGAGCATGGTAATGCAGGGACAAGTGGTGACACTCCACCCCGAGGTGGTCAGTGCTTCGGCCTAAGACGGCAGGGCGGTGCTGGCCTGACCACACTGGCGGGGAGATTTTGTGTATCAAAAGTCCATATCTGGTATATATACCCATCCTTGTGCAAACACTGATTAATCACATAAGCACTTAAAAAATACACCAAATTCTGATCAAGGCCATCACTTAAAATTTGATTGACTAGAAACATTTAGTATCATTTTAACATCATTATATAATTATGAAGTTTTTTGTTCTAGCTTATTTTCCAGTATGAAAATTTATCTGACCATCAGTCTAGTGACCTTTGTGACACAAATACTTTCCAGCAATTCAGTGGTACACAAAAAATTATTTCAATGGTTCTGTTCTGAATTTTAAAAATTGCCCTAAGAATCTTTCAAGATTGAGTCTTTTCTACCCATAACCACCCAAAATATCTCCCAGACCTTTTGATAATGAGATTCACTAATAGAATATATGTATGCCTAATTAGTTTCATCCAAAAACTGCAATGTGTCTACCTTGGTTAGTATTTATCATATGGATTTTCCTTTCATGCTTGTCTAACTCATTGGTTCATTTTTTTCTTTAAGTAAAAGAACTGCCATCATTCCCATAACTGTTTTTAAAAGATAACATTAGTCTTTGTGTTCACACAATATGCTTCTCATCTGGCAGTTAATTTCCCCAGGGAGTACTGCAGACGTTTTATTTTCAGATAATTTCCAATTAGCTTCTTCTCTTCATAATCCTGCCCAGTTCAAGTGCACAATTTTCTTCTGCACATCATCCAATTCTTCCCATTTCTCATATTTCAAGGAATATATAAGATTTACATTGGTTTGAATCCTACCTTGCTATTTTCTGGTTCACCTATTTACAAGAAATTTCAGATTTTAATTTTAATAAAACAAAATTGCATGTCTAACAAATGTCACTCTCCATAGCTCACTTAGTCTTCAATCATTCTTGTCATGAGTTTGAAGGAGTATTTCTGAAATATATATTAAATATGGCCCTAATAAAAAGGACTTACCTATGATACAGAAAGTGAGAGTTCATTTAGGTGGTCTCATTTGAAAGACATCCCAAGAAAGTTACATGTCTCCAGTTTGATGTCAATACCCAAAATTCCTCTTGATGAGACAAAAACTTACAGCTTAAAACAGAGTGGATAATAATGATGGGATCTTGTGTTAGTAGATTAAAGCTGAATCCTTTCTTAAAAACAGATTTGTTATTGGGTTAGACGGGTCCAGTGGACATTGAGTCCCTCCAGTAACAGGAAAAAAAAAATGAAGAAAGGGGAAGTTGTGGGGTCAAGGAATAAACTTCACTTCATTTCCCATTTTTAAGTATGAAAGAATCATCTTCCAGTAATTCAATAACAGGTATCAGGAAGTCTGATACTTAAGTGTTTATAAGTTTTAATTTCACACAATCATAACTTTTTTTTAATCATACAGGTACTTGTATCTACAAAAGGTGTACACTTTTAGAACACATGTGCTAGATTGAAGAATCTGGGAAAAAGAACAAAAGTGGCCTGAAATGTATTAATTTTTTCCTTCTTTGGCCTTAGTCAGTCTTTACTTTATCAATCATTAAAGCTGTCCACTTTAGTAGATAATGTGTAGAGATTCTGCTTTCTAAACACAAACACACTAAATTTCTGCATACACGTGATGACTGAGGCACATCTCCTGTATACATTTCTGCTTCTGAGATGATCTCCAAATCCAAATAATGAGCAATACTTTGTTAAAAGAAGAAACAATTCTATGTGTTTTGAATGAATAGAAAGCTCTGAGCAATATATGAATTTCTGAGTTTTGAAATACAAGTAGAAAAATAAACTTGTATCCAGCTATATTCTCATCACATATTTTAAGAGAATCCTAGAGTCCTATATAAGGAGTTTCTCAGCTATCTAGAAAGAGAGAAGAGCAATTCCCCAGTTCACAAAACATTTCCAACCTCCCACAGTACCTATGTCCTGAAGACTCATCTTACACTTGCTCTCTGAATTTATGCTGTCCCTTTATGTTTTTAGGTATCTGTGGTTCCTCTCCCCAATTGTTCCTGGTTTCCTTTCTTTGGTCTTGACTTTCCCACAGTACACTATGAAACCCATTAAATACTTTGATAATCCAGATGTCTCCATACCCTTAGTTTTATATTCTCTCCATTACATGACACCATCTAAAGAAAAGTTAACTAAGGGTTAATGAAAACCACAACTGTTTGAAAGCAAACACCGAACTCCATTCCCCCACACACACCCTAAAATAGCACAAACAGAAAAGCAACCCTACACTGATGGTTAAGAAGAATTCACATGCCTTTACTGAATTCAACAATATGGTAGGTGCTGGGGAAACAAGATTTTATGTGCATGTACACATATACCATGTTATCTATATATGTATACATATATGTGTGTATATATATATAAAAGTATATGTGTAGATATGTATATAAATGTTGTGTCCTATAGAATAGAATAGAATAAAAACAAAATGCAAACAACTATTGTGAGCTAGATATTAGCATGCTTGTTTTAATTTGCAAAAACTCATCTTTGCCATGTCACCTTAAGGTATTGCTTATAATGTCATGTGCCATTTGTAAGTGTTTGTGTTTCATAATCACATATTCAAATATGTAGAAGTGTTCCATAACATAGAACATTAAAATTTTATTTAGAATATATAAATGTTTTAAATTGTTAGAAAATAAATATTATTAAACTTTGTAATAGCATTTCCAAAGTTATGAGCAAGTACCACTATCAACAATAAAAGACATCAAAATTTTCCATTGAAGTGCTTTCTATCACTGTAACTGTATTGAGAAGCAAGGAAATATGTACCAAAAAATTATCAGTATTACCCAGTGAATTTTTAGTTCTACACAGATTCTTCATAGTACAGATATAACAAACACATCTAAAGAATTTCTTTTTAAAAAGCAAGTCTCTCTTAATGACAAATGTAATTGAAATCTGAAAACACCAGATTTTCTGAAGATGAACTGAAAAAGCATGTGAAAGCATTTTGTAAAGGAAAATCATTATCAAGGGTAGGTGCTAGAATTGTCATCATTATTGTTATTTTGGTTGTAAAATTACTTGAAAAAATACAGGATAGAAGTTCAGTATACAATATGTCTCAATTCTGTTGTCTCCTTTTTTCTTTTTAATAAAGAGTTAGGTACTGTTTTCCTTGTAATCTAAATAGGGAAGTGAAACCATTCAGAACTCAAAGAAAATCAATGGTGTAGTAACCACTGACAGAGTAAGTCATTTTGCTCTTCGATCATCTTGCTCTTTGACCAATCTGCACAGCTTATTTTGAGATCTCCATGGCTTTAACCACTGTTAGGATATTAAGAGCTTACAGAGCCTTCTGACCTGTCCTGTGAAAATGAATGGCATATTTAATCACATTCTGTCTAAAAGGAAGAAAAAAGATCTGACAGATAGAATGGTGGCGACGCTCTCCATAGAAAACTGGCAGTATGTTTGTGCCATGCCTATTGAGTGCACCAGCAGTAAGGTCTCTGGGAGGGAGAGATTCCAGCCTCCTCTGCAACACCCTGACATAGCATAGCTAACACACCTCCTCCAGGGGCCACTTCCCAAATTCTTAGGTTAGAAGAATATTTTTTACTCTGACCTTTATTTTTGGGCAGAAGTCTCGCTAAAAGAAACTATGCTTCACAGCATTCATAAACAGCATTCAACCTTTTCTCTATGACTCAGGAGTATCACGAACTACTTGTGTGAAACACTCAGGGCTACTCCTTTGGGAGGACTAGAGCTCTCTTCTCTAACCAGGCAAGGTGGGGAATACCAGAGAATCAATACAACTACTCACAGAGAAGCTAAATCATCCATGCATGTTGATTCAAAATATAGAAATTCCTATGGAAGCAACCCAAATGTCCAAAAATAGATGATTGGATCCAGAAGATGTGGTACATATACACAATGGAATACTATTCAGCATGGAAAGAAGATAAACACATGCAATTTGCCGCAACATGGATGGAATTAGAGGGGATCATACTCAGTGAAATAAGCCAGAAAGAAAAAGAAAAATATCGAATGGTTTCACTTATAACAGGACTATAGGGAGGCCGGGTGGGAGAGAGAGACTCAGCGGTGGGGGAGGGGGGAGGGGAGGATAAGGGCACAAAATGGAAGAGAGGAGAATACAGGGGACCATGGAGATGGATCACGGGTGAATTGGTGGTGGGCTGCCCAAGGGGAATACAAAATGTAAAAGACATAAATAACAATAAAAAAAAATGGAAAAAAAAATAGAAATTCCCTTTCTGGAAGTTGATTTTAAAGTTTTCCCCCAATGAACAAAATGACAAGTCTCACATCTGAGTCTACTGCTCCCTTACCTCCTCCCCACACATCCAACCTTCCTCACAAGAAGATAGAAGCCACCTTCCACACCCCAAATGTGCCCTAGAGCAGTTGATCTGATTATCAATCACGTGCCTCTGTAAGCCCATCAACCTTGGATTCAGGCACTCATAAACAAGAAAAAATTACCTCCTCACAGTCATAAACCCCAGGACCCCAATTTAAGCCCAGTGTTGACTGACCAGGGTAAGGGTATATATATTATGTATCCTACTAGGAAGGGAGCACCAAAGAGAGTGGGAGAGGGAGTGAGCTGGAAATTGTCCCCCATGGCCTTCCCTGTGTAATTACTGAGATGGTAGCCTTTCTGTTCACTGAGAAAGATGAAGTATTGGGAAAACCGGTTTGCTGTGGTTTCCTAGAAACCCTGGAGAAAACAAAGTCAACAAGATGTACAGTTGGCAACTCAAACTGACAATTACCATGTGTCTACTAATCACGTCAATAAAGGGACGTGTGGCCTGTCAGGCAAGATGACAAAGATGTGTGTAAGCAGAGAGAGGCCCTTTCTACAGTATGCTGAAATACACCAATTTCAGACTTCATAGCTTTTGTCAATGGGCTTACACTATTATTTCAGACTTTTAAAACTGAATGTAAGGTAGTTTATCTATAAGTAGTGCACAGTGGTTCTCAAAGATGCCTAGATATGTAATCATTTCGGTGCAACAGAACATGAATTATCTTAACACGAAAATATCAGGAAAGAAAGGGAAAGGGCACACTAGAAAATGACGCTTCTTTGACACATTTAAGTTTTAGATCTCAAACTTGTAAATTATTTTTGAACAGTGATATGAGTATGACTTCAACATTTATACAACTTAGGATTTTGTTTCATTTCACCCTGCTTTTCTCAGTCAGGGTTCTTCTTAACTTTGAGAGAACTAAGCTCTACAGAAAATGCTTTGCAGGATTAATTTCTCATTTCTTTCAAGGGCAGGACAGAATTAGTACATAGATAAGTTAATTTACTACATTCAATGAAGGCCTTAGACATAAGTTTTGATAAAGTATATGAACCACCTGCCCCTTCTCTCTCCCCCTAATCTCACAATTTTTTTTTTGTAAGGCTGTGCACATGAGTAACTTCCTCTAGTGCTGGGTATTCACTCAATTCCAAAAAGGACCGTGAGCAAAGGCTAAGAACCGTTATGCTAGAATATCAGCAAGATTATTTTTTAAAATGATATCTATGTTAGAGAATAATTCTGAGACATAAAACATTAAAAGATAAAATTTTTCCCTAATGTTTATTTTGTTTATCTTTGCAAATCCACTTCTGGTTAGTTTCTCTGTATACATATGGGGATTGAAGCTCCTGAACAACTCTTAAGTTCTAAATTCCCCTCACATGATTCTACAAAGTAGGATTCTAACCCCAAAAGAGGTGACATAAGTACAGTGTCTTAAATCAACCAGGGTTTTATATGGTATAAAAGTTTGGGAAGCATTGGGCTTAAATTCATTGTGTCTTTATTATCCTCACAGTTTATTAAATGAGTTTGTGGAAATATGTAAAGATCTCATAGCAGCTCAGTTGCTTGGAACAGTTGCTCCAGATTTTACAGTTCTTAGATATATTTGAAGCATACATCTTTCCCCTAATAATCAGAACAAATGAGGTTATAACATAAAATACAAAATAGTAGCCACCCAAAGAGAAGTAATTTTCACATCAGCCTGTCTGGCTTCACTGACAGTTCTGTAAATCACATGTCACTCTTAGTACCAAGAGAGGTTAAATAAACTATGGGCACATCTAAGCATATCATAAGCAGAAACGGTGGAGAACAGATGAGACCTCAGGGAAATGCAGTTACTAAGGAAAGCGTCAGCATCCCCACAGGCCTGAGGAAAGCAGAGCTGGGAATTCTCCGTCCTAAATTTTTTAGGATCTACGTTTTCTTTAGCGTCTACATCAGGTCGTCCACACTTTTGTTTTCTTTATGTATGAGAAAGAAAATGTTTGTCTACCACACAACAGTGGTACTAATGCGTTATTTTAAAGAGTAAATTCAAATCTTCAAGAGGGTATGGCGAATGACTCTGGGTACCTCTGAAGCGAGGCTTATTCTGTCTGCCTACCCAAAAAGATAGGCACATCCCCTCATCAGAACTAGAACAAGGTGGCAACATTTATAATTTTATGTTCACTTTTGAGCTGAAGTTACATATTTGCCGTTTTATATTCTGAATTTCTGTGGCCTGTCTCCTCCAAGACTGGATAAGCAACAAGGAAACATACATTCATCATTGCTCTGTCCAGGGATAAGCTGAAAAGAGAGTGAGCACTTCACATTTTTTCCCCCTTATTTTAATTGCATAAACATTTAACCAAATGCCTTTACATTTTGATAAAATATTCAGCTGCATGATATCCACATGAAAAAGTCATTATTTCACTCTGACCAGATGAAGTCTGAACCAGTTTTTTTCCTTTAAGGATAGGGCTGAAGCCCTTCTCCTGCAAAACAGATAGACCCACGAAGGGAGCACAGTACCAGATACTGGTCAGAGAAGACCCAGGCTTCTTTTCTCCATCAACAGGTTAAGGACACTTGTCATTTATGAATAAAAGGCACACCAGCTCACTGCATAAGTATTCAACGATGTAATTGTTATCATAAACCCAGATAAATACTTTTATGTTATTTGTGGTTTTGAAAATACCTATAAAACCAGGCTTTACTTGAGAGGCCACAAATATTAATGGGAATGGGGGGAGCAATGTGCAAAATATCATGAAATGTTCAAATTATTATGGATCCTGCTTACTTATGGCAGTTTAATACTCATGCAATAATGCTTTTATTATCTCAGTTATTTAATCAAAATCTATTCTCAGTTTTCCCATGGTCCAGTACTGTACTAATTTTTTACTAAAGTAAATTTGTAAATTCGGTCACACTTTGCTCATTCACTCTACTTGTCTATATTCCCAGTGAGCTATGCTCCATTCCAGTCAGTATTGCTGATTGTTTCACAAACGTGCGCTTTCTCTGGAATTGCCATTCCTCACTGCAAAGACTAAGGTACCCCATGACCTACCTCTATTTCTTTTTCTTCCAGGAAGCCTTCTCCAACAATGGCCACCACCAGGGATCACTCCCTTCCCTGAAGACCCACAGCAGTATAGCTCTACGCGTAAGCTACCACTTAATTAATGAACACTACAGGCACATGAAATTGTTTCAGCAGAGCTAGTTCTCTCTCCTCAACTAGGTGAGTTCCTAGAAAGCACTCCCTGTGCCTCCCACAGCTCTAATGGGTAAATAATAGATAAACTACTTCACCCATGTTTTTACTGACGAAGAAATGTATTCATGAGTCCAGTGGTTCCCAAACTTGAGCATGCATCACCTAGATAGTTTATTTAGCACAGACAGCTGGGTTGCACCCCTAGAGTATCTGACTCAGAAGGTCTGGAATGGAGCTCAAGAATTTGCATACCTAACAAGTTCCCACATGATCTTAGTGTTACTGGTCCTGGGATCACACTTGGAGAACTAGCAGCAGGTTTCACTCACATGAAGAGCTGATTCTAGTTGGCAGGAGGAAGAACAAATCATAAATACCGGGAATGGTAAAGGACCGGAAGCCAGAAAAACTGGCATCTTGGCTTGCTCTGTGACTGGCAGCTATTTGGGGCTGACAGGTTCATGGTTTCAGTTTGTTCTCTGATCTGTAAGATTGGGATAACACTATTTCCTCCATTGCCTGAGACTGTTATGAGGATCAAATATGATTAAATGAGAATAAGCACAAATACATCTGAAGACAAATTGTAAAGTTATTTTACAAATGTGCCTGGCACATAACAGGCATTCTATAAATATGTGTTGAATTTAATTGTTTGGCCTGAGATTTCAATTCTAAATCAATTTTCTTGAGACAGAGACTGATTTTCTTCCTCAGTACAATTCCACTGGTTGGAAAGAAATCTTCATGAGAATTACTCATTACAAGAATCACTAATTTTACTTTTAAGAAAATTGTGTTTATGATTACATTCTCACTTCATTAGAAATATCCAAATTCTACCATATTTTCTGTGAATATGTATTTCAAAAAAAGAGATCAGAACCTAAGAATTCTTTACTGAACAGCAAGAGATGACCACCAATACAAAAAGCTTGCCAATTCTTTGTCCAGAAAGAAATTACTGGCTGGCAATGCAAGTGATTATTTAAAGATAAACAAGCCTGAGAAATACTAAATTTCACTGTGAGTCTGATCTTGCTCTAGATTTATTGGTGCTGGTCCTGGGACCACACTTTGAGTACTGCCATATCTCATTTTATTTGAATGATTAATAATCAATCAGATTTTAAGATTCCCCTGTGGTCTCACAACCTGCAAATTAGGAAAATGAAATGTCTCCTTTACCACTGAGTTAAGAACCATGACCTTCTTAAGTAGGTCTAATAAAAAAGAGGTCATGGGTCATTAATGACAAATGGGCTCTTTGATGAATGGTGCTAACCAGAGAAAGGACAAGATAAAGCAAAAGAACAACAATTCTAAAATTTCATAGAAACTAAAAGAAAGGATATAAAATCTATACGTATCTTGCTATATTAATAGTGTCACGTTATATTACCTCTAAAAAATCATTCATGGTTTTTCTACACACATTTCAGAAAAGGAAAAGTGACCTTTAAATTCATTTTTGGGTTAATGTAGTTAGCACTGTAAAACTGACTAAATAGCTTGCATCAGTTCTGCCTCAAAATATTTTTAAAAGTATAGAAATGTTTGCATTTCTGCCCCGTTTTTCCCATGACACGTATTTTCATGTCCTAATGGAGAGAGCACGCAGGCCACGCTGCTGCCGAGAGGGAGGGGGCCAGAGCTCTGTGCACATGTGACCTTTTGTAAGGCTACATGTTCTTGCCAACAAGCTCACAAAGGCTGCAAATCAAAAGAAGCTGGAATCCTTGGACAAAAGGAAGAGAACTGGGAAAGGACACAGAATCAAGGAGCATGATCATTATGCACCAGGACAGACTCACCAGACATGGGTCACCCCTCTGTGGGCAAATCTGCAATCGACCAAAAATAATAGCTTTTACAGCAGTTTTACTCAATACCCGCATAAATCATTTTATGTTGCTGTTGATCAGCAGGTTTAGCTTAAAACAATACGGATGCCTTTCCTTTCAGACTTCGAAGTTGTTCATACTTTCTCATCCCGCCACTTAGTTTATACCTGCTTTTCAGGTCCTAACAAAAAGTTAGGAGCTTTTCAGCTTCTAACAAAAAGTTAGAAGAAAGGAGATGTTACTTGATAGGCTGGTAGAGTCCTTACTGTCCTTTTCTTCTTTTACAGTAACTATTGGCAAAGACCAAAAGAAAGAAAACCAGAATTTTTGACATGCCATTTTGGCCTAAAAATATATATATATATATTTTTGAAAAGGGGCTCTAAGGATTACCGAGCAGAGCAATGCTCCAGACTAACAGAGAAACTCAGCAGCTCCATGGAAACTTTGTTTTGTTCAGAGGGGCTAGTGAAATGTGCATTATGTTATAGGTATTCAACTAATGACATTTTATTTTCTTAATTTGAATTGCAAAAAAAAGCCATGGAGTCCTTATGAAGGAGACTCCTTTTTAAAAACCAGACATTTCTTTTCCAAATACGCACAACTCACAGAGAGGAAAGTTCCCCTTTAGTCCTCCTCATTGTAGGCCTTTATGATTCTCCCAACCAAAAACGGTGCAGTATGTGAAGTGTGACAGCCCAAGGTGGTGAACCTTTGTTTCAGAGGTGCCTGTCATGTTTCCTCACATGGATGAATTCTTTGATGGCAGCAACTTTTCCCTTTAGTTCATTCAACAGATATTTTCCAGGAGCCTAATGTCTGCTGTGAGCTATGTGCTGAGGATCCAAAACCGCTGGTCTTGTGAAACTTAAATTTATATTGGAAGGGAGACAGACTACATCAGCAAATATTATAGTATTTTAAAGGTGGTAAAGTAATGTAGAAAATGAAAAAACAGCAGCAAGTTAAAGGGAAAGGGGCGGGGCGTTGCAATGAAAATAAAGTGACCAGTTTAGGCTGTTTGAAAGTGGACATTTGAACAAAGATATGAAAGAAGAAAGAGAATGGACCTCAGACCCAGGGAAAGAAGGTTCCAGGCCTGGGACAGCCAATGGAAAAGCCTAAGGCAGAAGCAATGCCTGGAGAATTTTGCCTTCGTGGGAAGAGGAACGGGTTGCCATTAGAAGTCCTATGATCTGACTTTTATTTAAAGAGGATCCTTAGGTTTGCTACTGAGAGTAGAGTGAACAGGCAACGGTGGAAATAGAACCACAGGAGGCTCTTGCCGTAGTCTGGGCGTGGGATGATTATATTTGACCCAGGGTGTATTTGGTGGTGACGGTGAGGTGGTCACATTGAAGGAAACTGAAAAATATTTGTTGAATGAATGTGATGGGTTGAATAATGTTCTCCCCAAAACACTTCTGCCTAGTCCCTAAAACTTGTGACTATGTTGCTTTATGTGGCACAAGGGATTCTTCAGATGAGATTAAAGATCCTGAGATGGGCAGATTATCCTCGATTATCCAGTTGGGCCCAATGTAATTAATTACAAGGTCCTTAGAGGAAGAAAGCAGGAGGTTGTGTGTTGGGGGCATATTTGAAAGATGCTATACTGCTAACTTTGAAGTTGAAGGGAGGGACGTGAGCCAAGGAAGACAGGCAGCTTCTGGGCATTTGAAAAGTAAAGGAAGAATATTCTCCCTTAGATCCTCCAGAAGGAATCCTGCTGATACGTTGCTTTTAGGACTTCCAATTTCTAGAGTTGTAAGGTAATACATTTCTGTTATTTTAAGCTTCCAAGTTTTTACTAATTTGTTATAGCAGTCATAAGAAACTAATACAATGAACAAATAAATTCAAAAGCAGGCAAGGACTGAGGCCATTTCATTCACAATTGATAGCAGTGCCTGGAGAAGGGGGCCTCATGAATACCTGTTGTTAGTTTAGCTTGACAATAATGTTGTGCACACACACACCTGTAAGCCTTTGAATGGTCCCTCTGTCCAGAAAGCCCTCTCACCTGCTTTTCAGTCTGGCAAACATCTCATTTCTAAGAGGTACATATGATGAATTCAACAACTCCCCTAGGCAGAGGAGCCAGAGCCACTTCTGTTCTCCAGCGGCCTTTGACAGCTGCTGAAACTCTGAAGCCCAACAGGGTGCTCTGTGAGAATGTGCTTGTTGGTCCCTTTCTCCACAACACTGAGAACCCACAAGATCCAGCTCCTAGGGGTCTCCTAGTGTACTAATGCCGATAAGGTGTACATGGCGCAGACGTGTTTCCGGAACAAATAAAGAAACAATACTAATATTTGCCACTGTCTTTCACTTTTTCAAAGAACTCTGACATTTTATCTCATGCAATATCAATAATAACCTTGTGACAAGAGGGCAGCATTGTTTCTGCCAAAGGCTGAAAGGCTTAGTCTGCCCAAGGTCATGTTATTCATGGCAGACTGAACCCCAGCCAAAGCCTCCTGACTCTTCACCGAGTGCTCTTTCCACCAGCTTGTGCTACTTCCATTGCCACAGGGTCTGACTGGGCTGCCAACATAAGCACCCCCTTTGTTACAGGCATATTGTGTTGGGGAAATTCAGACCTTACGTGGCACAGTGGTGAAAGGGAGCAGCAACTGCTCAACAATTGACTACTGTCTTTATGATCATGACTCATAATTCCTGCCAAAAGAGCAGCATACAAGGGAGCATTAAATTCACAGGATCAAAAAGAAATACATAGAGACATACAGACAGACAGACAGACAGAGGTAAACAGACAGATAAACAGATAGATAGATAGATCAAGGTATTAGTTGCCATGTATTAGTTTTGAAAGATCTATTCAGGGCCATAATAGTCAAATCAGAAGGCATAAGCAAAGTGTAGAGAGTTTCTGGACCCAAGGCTAATTTTCAAACACCAGCAGGATATTCGAGAATTCAACTTAATTGCATCACTCTGTACCCAGAGATAGTATCAGATTCCATAGGTAAAGGGCTGAGTCTTCCAAGATTGTCTTCCTCTTCAGGTACCAGTCACAAGCCCAGAACCTGTGCTTCTGCATAAGCAGCCTTAGATCAGAGGTTCCCAAAACTCCCTCTTCAGACTCCTGGTAAGCTTGTCCCAAACCCAGATTGTTATCTGTGATTCTGATGGACCAGTTATAGATCAGAGATTCCCAAGATACCCTTCGTATGTTTGATTAATTTGCTAGAATGACTCACAGAATTCAGGGAAGTTTACTCACTAGATCAACGATTTATTACAAAGGATGATATAACACAGGAACAGTCAGATAAAGGAGGTGCGCAGGGCAAAGCATGGGGAAAAGGCATGGAACTTCATGCCTTTTCTAGGCATGCCATTCTCCCCCAAATTGCCACACATACATCACCCAGTTGCTCTCTGAAGCTCCTTCTTTTGTGGGTTTCTATGGGGATAGTAGGCAAGATTGATTAAACCACTGGCCATTGGCAACTGAACTCAACCTCCAGTCTCTCTCCCTTCCCCAGAGGTCTGGAGGTGGGACTGGGAGTTCCAATCCTCCACTGATTTCCCTGGCAACCATCCCCCATTTTTGAGTATTTTCCAAAAGTTACCTTCATTCATGTAACCAGAGTTACCTTTATCACTCACAACACTTAGAATATTTCAAGTATTTTGGGAGCTGTACATTCATATCTGGTAAAAAAAAAAAAAAAAAGTACCATTCTGGTGAGTGTCATTGATATGGAGGTCTTACATGTGTGTGAGGGTAGGGGGTATACGGAAAATCATTTTAGCTCCCTCTCAATTTTGTTGTAAACCTAAACCCACTCTAAAAAATAGGTCTTAAAAAAAAAGGAATGAAAAGAGGCCAATGACACTGATCCTTTAAAATGAGTCATTTAAAATATAACTAGTGACAATCACTATTTCCACCGAATTCTTCAACTCACACTAGAATCCTTTATGTCATGTCAAAGGATATGTTTCTTCTTATTCAAAGAATTGATACACCAAGACTATCCATTTCCACCAAACAGTAACCACAAGACAAGACACACCCTTATACCTGGACTAAGTAGCATCCTAGAAAAATGGAGGATTCTCAAGTTATCAAAACACAATGAACAAACCTGCTGAATATTTGCTGACAAGTATTCAGTGAGCACAATAAAGGGGAAATTAAAGTGGTCTCTTAGACTGTAACAGTGACGGGAAAAAAAATAAAAGAAACTGGAATCTGTCCATTTTGTATGCAGGTCAAGTGATAAAACAATAATTACATAATAAAATAATTTAAATACGGTGCCCACAACCCTGCCTACTCCTAACTATAATGCCCATGAAGAATTTTCCTGACATATTCACTACTAGTCCATACCTGCCAGTTGTTAGTCTTAGGAAATATCATTAAAAATGATAAGAAAATGCGTCAACTAGTAAGTTCAATGTTATTTACAATTCTGGAGAGGTAAATGGGTGTTATATGTTAGCTCTTGATCCTTCATGTGCTGTCCTAATTCACATTCATTGCTAAGCGCTTTCATTGCACTAGCATCTGAACCACCTCAGTCACATTTACTAACTAGACTGTCTAGTCAGTGTAGCAGAGACTCTACAACTCTCTTCTAAATTAGACTATCCAGGATACTATACCATCTATTTAATTTCAATTTTTGAACTATCTTCTGTAGCAATCTTTATTGAAAATCTCTCTAAAATTTTTTAGTCCATTTTCCTAGAGAGAGCCTTAAAGTCACCATCAGCAGGGAGGCACACTCCTGAAGTCCAGGTGCACACTGAGGCAGAAGAACCACCTGAATGCTGGCTTTGCTACATAACAGCTCTGCAACCCCAAACAAGTCACCTATCCTCTCAGGCCTTAGTTCCTGTCACTAAAGTGATAATGTTGAATTCACCAGACACAGACTTCAAAGCAGACATTACAAATATGTTTAAAAGTTAGAGAAAAACATAGTTAAAGGGGCATCCCTGGTGGCCTAGTGGTTAAGTATCAGTGCTATCACCCTGACAGCCTACCTTGATGGCCTGATTTCCATCCCTGGTCAGGGAGCTGACCCACATGGCGCAGCAGACCTCTCCTGCCTCACCCGCTGCTCTCCTCAGCAGTGTATTTCAGCAGATTCACCTGTTCTGCTCCCCACTCTGTCTCTGGTGAATCCTCTCACATCCTCCCACCTCTGGCCTATACACAGTTCACCTACACACACAAAACATCGTTAAAAATTAAACAAAAATGTGATGACTTTTTAAATTATTCAACTATTAGAGAATCTCAATAAAACAGTAGAAGTTATTTTAAAAGAATCAAATGAGAACATTTGAAGTTGAAAGGTCAACTAAAATGAAAATTTTACTGGAGGCACTCAGCAAATTTGAGAAGGCAGAAGAGAGACTCTGTGAACTTCACCACAGATATTCAATTTGAAGAACACAAAGAAGAATAAAAAATAAGTTGAGTCTTAGAGATCTGTGGATAACATCTAGCATACAAACGTAATACAACAATAGTTCAAAAAGAAGAGAAAACTGGGGGTGAGGGACAAGGCAGAATAAATATGTAAAGAAACAGCCACGGACTTCCCAGGTTTGATGAAACATATTAACTTGTACATCCAAGTTCAATGAATACTAAGTAGGATAAACAAAAGGAGCTCTCTATCTAGGCTCACCAGGGTCAAAATGTTGAAAATAAAAGGTGAAGTAAAGATCTGGCAAGTAACAAGATAAAAAAATGACTCATCATATACTGTAAAACACAATTCAAATAACTTATGACATCTCATCAGAAACAGTAGAGGCCAGAAGGCAGCAGAATGACATAATCAAAATGCTAAATGAAAAAAGAGTTCATCAAAAATATATGATAAAATTATTCTTCAAAAATGAAGTTTAGGGGGCCTCCCTGGTAGCCCAATGTGTTAAGTCTCAGCACTATGAAACTATCTGCAGCCACTGCAGCACAAGTTTGAACCCTGGCCAGGGAGCAGACCCACATGGCGTAGCAGAGCTCTCCTATCTCGCACGCTCCCCTCAGCAGTGTATTTCAGTAGATCTGCCTGTTCTGCTCCCAACTCTGTCTATGGTGAATCCTCTCACCACCACCCCCCAAAAACACCTCTGGCCTGTACCCCAGTTCTTGTATGCATAAATAGATAAATCTTTTAAAAAATGAAGCTTAAAAAAAGATTTCATGTGAAAAAAAGTTTTATGAAGGAATAATTATAGCACTAAAAGAGGATTTGTAATTCCTTAGTATCTACCCAAGAGAAATGAAAACAAAGACCAACATAACAATATTCAGAATAGCATTGCTCACAATCACCGCAAATTGCAAACAATCCAAATGTCCATATATATAAACTTAATATATAAACACAATGTGGTGTCTCCACAGAATGGAATACCACCGGTATGTTGTGTTACCACATGGAGGCATGGAAAATCACTATGCTCAATGCAAGAAACCAGACACAAAAGTATCCACATTTTACACTTCTATTAATATGAAATGTCCAGAAAAGGCAAATCTCTAGACAAAGAAAGCAGATCAGCAGTTGCCTTGGGGTGGGCGCAGAGCTTGATTGCAAATGGCCTCAAGGAAACTTTTGAGGGGTGATGAGCGGTTCACAAACTGGATTGTGCTGTATTGATTTCCTCTACATCAGTTACCACAAATGTAGAGGCTTAAAACAAAACACATGTATTGTCTCACAATTTGTCACAAGTCAGAAATCCAGGCATGGCTGAGCTAATCTGTCCAGGTGTGGTCAGGCTGCTCTCTTATCTGGAGCTCAGTGTCCTCTTCCTGAAGCTCACTCAGGTTGTTGGCAGAATTTAGTCCCTTGCAGTTGAAGGACTACAAGACACTCTTCTCTGGAAACAACTTGCAACCCAGTAGGAAGCTTCTTCAAGGCCAGTGCTCTTAAGACAGCACTTTCTAAGGGCTTACATCTGATTATGTCAGGACAGTCTCTATTTCCATTAACTCATAATATGCTGACTTGGGACGGTAAGTACACCTGCAAAATCGCTTCAACATTGCCACATACAATGAAACATTATTGTAAATGTCATGGTATTCACAGGTTCTACCCAAATCAAGAGGGTATAAAACAAGGCATGGATACCACAGGAAAATTTTAGAGTTCATCTTAGAAAACTGTTTGCCATAGTTGCACAGTTTATAAATTTATTTAAAAATCACTGAGCTGTATGCTTGCCATTGCTGAATTTTATGACATAAATTAAACCTCAATAAATTTTTTAAATGCCATGAAAAAAACAAAAAGTTGTCTGTAGTACCATAATTCCATTTTTCACTTGGACTACATTATTTTTCATTTAGTGAACTAAGACTAGGATTATCTTTTTGAGGAAATGATTTAATAGAATTTTTTTCTACATTTATCAACTACACTCTTTGTAATTCACTACCAATTAATTCACAGTAACCACTTCTCATGAATACAGCAGTCAACAAGTCCAAGAGTCAGATTTTATTCCTCTGTCTGCTTTCTTAGTAGTGAATTCAAAGATTTGAGATTTCCAGAGAGAGAGTTGGGTTACCTCCCAACAAGAGTTTCCACTCTCTGATTTCTCCATCAGGGAGTGGTTCCATTTTGAGCTTCGCTCAAACAAAGTACAAGCAACAATGTTTAGTCACATGAAGACTCCATTATGCCATCTGCATACTTCCTAAAATTTCATTCACCCTGAGGTCAGGAACTGTGAGTTCTGGCTCTGAGTTTTGGCGTCCTGGGAACGTCTTTGAAGTTTGGATGCTCACGGTGTTTTGTGTGTGCTGTTGTCTAAAACGAAATGTTTCCTAACTTCAGTCTACTCTGAGAAACTTCAGCCTTTAAATAAGAGCTTGCTGCATAGAAAATACAGCATGTCTGTGTAACTGTACATCAGGTGCTATCTCAAGACCACGAAGTACCACCAATTCCCTAAGGGGAATGCCTGAAATGTCAACTGGATGGTTATCTTGAGGGCTTGTTTTTCTCAAGCCAACACTTAACTGTTACCATGGAAATAAAACACAAAAGGAACTGTCCACCCTGGAAAATAAAAACTCCTTCAAGGTTTTTGCCCTCGCCTCTGTCCTCATTTTTCAGATAGAAGGTTGGGTGTGCATGTCTGTGTGTGTGATTTTTTAAAGTGAGGTAACATTGACTTACCACACTATACATGACTGAGAGAGATAGGATCACAGCTCTTCAGATGTACATTACATGTTATCACCACACCCATCACCAAGGCGCCCACAGTCCTCCACCACAACCCACTGGGTCCCTCCCCTCTTTGCTCTCCACACCTCTTCCCCACTGAATGCTTCATTTTTATAGTCAGAATTCTAGGGTGTGTTTTGGTTTAGTCTTGTCTTACCTTTTGTTTTGTTTCTCTATATTCCATATACCAGCGAAACCAACCCATATTTGTCTTTCTCCTTCTGACTTATTTCACTTAGCGTAATTCCCTCTAGTATCATGCATGTTGTTACAAATGGCAAGAGTTCATATTTTTTTTATATAGTTGAGTAGTATTTCACAGCATATACCACATCTCCTTAATCCACTCATTTCTCCTTGTGTACTTAGGGTGCTTCCATAACATGGCTATTGTAAATAGTGCTGCAATAAACATAGGAGTGCATATATCCTTTTGAACTATTATATTTGCATTCAAGATGTTAAATGTGGAAGATACTCTTCTGTGTGATTTGTTCTTATGAAAATAAAAATGTGTCTCAGAAATATATCTTACTACATAATACATGGCCCACCAGTGCATAGGCAAATTTTTAAAAGTAATCATTTACATACTTCAAAAAATTAAGGTAATTTGCTTTCTGTAATCCTACTGGCAAAACAGCCACAATATCAGGGCATTTGGAGAATCCTACTGGATGCGGCCATATCAGTTGAATGTGCTATAGATCAGACTACCTATATGGACCTAGAGGCACTCATAAAAAATTTGAGAAGGCAAAAGAGAGACAAAGAAGGGTGAGAACAAATAAGTCCATCTTAGAGATCTGCGGGACAACATCAAGCACACCAGCATAATCTATAAAGACAATTTGTAGGAACTAAACTTCCATTCTTTGTCATTCTCATGTCAACATAACGTAGTAGCTCACAGGGGTTAAGTAAGATCAAGGGGTCAGGATGAGACTCTTTTGAGCTTGAATCACGTTCCACAACTTAACAGCTGTTATATTCTGACCTCTTACTTTAACTTCTGAGCTCAGTAGCCTTATCTATAAAATGGGTATAATGTCAGCAAACTATAACCCACAGATCAAATCTAGTCCACCACCAATTTTTGTAAAGAAAGTTTTATGGTAATTTGGAAATGTTCATTCATTATATGCTGTCTGTTAATGTTTTGGAAGATACTGTATGACCCACAAAGTCTAAAATATTTATAATTTGGCCTTTTACAGAAAAAAAATTTGCTGGTCTCTGACATAAGGGTTATTGTGACAATTAAATTATTCATGTAAGGTGCTCCATAATGCCACGGACTATTTTTATTTATTAAGAGTGAAATCATTGTGATCTCATTTCCTAAAATTCAGAGACACCTTTATTTATGCGTCCTCAAGAGCAGACTGTCCATGCAGTAATGCCTGCAGATCTCAGCCCCCTTTTTTGATGGAGGTGGCTGAGGTGGTGCGATGGCAGGATGTGATGTGCAGCTGTCGGCGCAGGGCAGGGGGCCCAGAGAGCCACAGACAGCAGCTGCCATGAGTCATCCATTTCAAGTAAGTGATACTCTCAATTCCTTGATGGAGGAGCTCTTGGTCACAGGTGTGTGGCACATGCATATTCATCACTGGCCCCCTTCCTAATGCAGAGAAGATTGGAGAGAGGGTAAGGGGACGGGGGCTGAAATCCTGCTTAGATGGTAAACGGAGCAGAGTCCATTTCCATTTTCCCTGGCACTAACTACTTTCCTAAGATGTATTCTGCTTGTCCAGAATAGGAAATAAGGAGACTGTAGTCTTGTACATAAAACTGTATATAAAAATTTAATATCAGAGTTTACTGTAACAAAATCTAGGCTAACAAATCAAAAATACTATAACGGACCAAGAGCTAGTAATTTATCCTAGAACTGGAACTGCTGGCCCCATCTTGGTTTATTTGTGAATCAACATTGGTCAACACGAAATATGACAATAGTTCCCATAAATCTTTCAAACAATCTTCACAAAACTGTCCGTGAAGGCAAATATTTAAAAGAACTAAAGCTTACACTGAAAGAGTTTACACTGAAAGAGTGACTTTCAGAAATAAACCACTGTCTGTTGTCTGCTCTTGTCTAGGGCCTTGACATTTCACTCCATCAATTTGCACCTCACTGACTTGCATAGAAAAGGGATGCGGGGCCTCCCTGGTTGTGCAGCGGTTAAGCGCTGCACTGTGGAGCTGTTGGCAGCAGCGATGCGAGTTCGACGCCCGGCCAGGGAGATTCCCAAATTGTGCAGCAGACATCTCCTGCCGCGCCCGCTGCTCCCCTCAGCAGTGTATTTCTGATCTGCCTGTTCTGCTCCCCACTCCGTCTCTGGTGAACCCTCTCGCCGCCCCACACCTCTGGTCTGTACCCCAGCTTGTATGTATAAATAAATAAATCTTTAAAAAAACTAAAATAAAAAAGAAAAGGGATGCTGCAAGAACCTGCAAAATTAAAACAGCCATGACTCCAAATTACTTCCTGCTGGATGCTGGTGTGGTTTCATTAGTTTCTCCTGACAGGATCATAAATAAACGAGTTCAGAGCTTCACCGGAAGAAAACAACAAATTGGCGAAAGGAATTAATGAATCACACACAAACTCAGAGTTAAAAAGTCCTTGGCACGCATCCCCAGAATATTCCTACCAAATCAACTCACTGGTATTATTTAAAACAAGTGGGCACTTCTTTGGATGTCACAATATTAAATACCATACACACGACATTACTAGTTAAGGTCCACCCCTGGAGGAGCTTACCATTGAAGACAGGCAAGGCTATTATTGGTTGAAATGAAAAAAGAGACATTCACAAGTGGGTAGACATCATTAGAGACCAAATAAAATGGTTTCAGAATCTCCAGTTAGTTCAAACTAATATTTACATTGATTTAAATCACACATTTAAATCCTGTTTCTTGAAAAAGACAGTGGTACTTTTGCCTGATTATCGTTAGTTGCAAAATTCTTCACAACATCATACTGAAGTGGTCTGGCTGCTGATGCAATCCTTTGCTTTGCTCCACATATGGAAATATCAGTAACAACACCAATTCTCAAATTAAAAGTCACCTTCTGATTGTCAAGAAACAACACGACAACTGTAGAGAGACTTCAACTGAATATGCTCCCTGAAGTTCCTAAGTGACAACAATTTACAATCAAAAAAGGCAGCCAAGTTGAGGTCAACTTAATATCAACCAAAAAAAGAGTCATCAACTGATTAAACTACCAACTTCATATACTTGTCCAGTTAATTAAACTAATACTCTCCCCGCCACTTCCAGTATGTCTGGAGTTTCATTCAAGGTATAGAAGGTTTCTAAGCACTGAGTCTTATCAGCTGTAATCATAATGTTATACATTTGATCATCAAACTTCACTCTTCCTATAGATAAAAGTTTGTAATCTTTTATCAGCCTCTCCTTATTTCCTCCACCCTCTCAAAGTGGTAATGACTTTTTCACTCTTTGTTTCTACAAGTTTGGCTTTTTTTTTTTTTTTTTTTTTTTTTTTTTTTTTTTTTTTTTTTTTTTTTTTTTTTTTTTTTTTTTTTTTTTTTTAGATTTTCCATGTAAGTGGTATAATGCAGTATTTTTGTCTTTCTCAGTCTGGTTTATTTCATCTAGCACAATACCCTCAAGGCCCATGCACCCTGTCACAAATGGCAGGATTTCCTTCGCCACATGTATCACATCTTCTGTAAGCATTCATGTGTTGGTGAACAGTTAGATTGTCTCCATGTCTTGCCTATTCTGACTAATGCTGGGAAGAACGTGGCAATGTAGATATGTCTTTGATATTCTACATTCATTTATTTTGGTTATATAACTAGAAGTGGGGTTGCAGGATCACATGGTAATTCTTAATATTTGGAGGAGCCCCCATACTATTTTCTATAATGGCTGTGTCTATCTTTAAGTACCTATCTCTTCTCTAAGGTGCAGAGGAATAGAAAAAAATCACAAACAGCCACACACCTCACTGTATTTGTCTGAAAGTCAAACCTGTAAGTGTATTCAGTGTGTCAGCTGAATGAATTTAATATATTAAAGTGATTTTGTGCTCCTAGTTAGTCATGGCTGCCCCCCTCAAAAAAAAAAGTGACTGCCCTCTTGAAAAACATGAATAGGATATGGTTTGCAGTAAAAACACAATTCGATTTCAAAAGACTATTACTGACATTGCACGCAACAGAGAAAAAAGTATCGGCTGAAATTACACCTTCAATATATAATATTAACTCAATCTGACTTTCACATATGTTCTCATTTGTTGAAGGTTGAGAATAGTCTAGTTTGAAAACTGTCCCACCATACAGCATCAACAATCTCTCAGACTGCAGCATAAGACCACTTCATTTATTCAAAATCAAGTAGATATAGTCATTACTAATGACACATACATGTCTGAGGGAAATTTGATTACAAACTAAATTACACAATTCGCAAATTTTTTTTTACTCTAGGTCTTGATCAAACATGGTACCCCTGCCTGACCCCAATCACTATCACCTACTAACTAGTCAGGAAAGGCCATGCTGTAACTCAACTCACATCCTGGAATATAAAAAAAAACAATAGAAAATGGGACAACTTAATGACCAACCAAAAAGGGAAGAAAGCTCAGTTTTTAAAGGTGCAGCTGCCATTTCCCACCTATTCCACACACCAGCTCTTTCATTTTTCATTTTAGTCCTGTGTGCCTCAATTCTAAGTTCTTCTAATTCAGGTGGTGGAAAGCAATCTCAGAAAGTGCTTAACGGAATCAGTGTGCAGCCACCCAGAGACCTCCTGAGAGAAATGACAAACACGAACTTCAGTGAAGGGATAGGAAAGTCTCATGCAAATCCTGAATTATCTGAAACAAGCAAAGGTAGAAAATCATAGAGGAACTCTTTGGGGTCACAAACATGTCATTTAGGACTCTGAAGCAACAATTTTCACCTGTCTGCTCAAGTGCCTAATTTAGAGCCAGCAAGCAAATTACAATGATACAGAATCCAGGCATGAAATTATGACTGCTTGATTTCCCATGGTCTAGACGTCTGTCTTCAAACCAGGGCTGAGGACAAAATTCTCCAATTTTCTTCAACAAAAGACCTACTTGACATTTTGCAATATTCTTGCATTCAGTCATTCATTTTTATGCTCATTCATTCATTAGATATGGAGACTCACATACATACCACCGGGCATAATGAGAAAAGTAGCTCAGGCTGCTAATGGCACGGAGCAAGAACTGACTTTTCACTGTCGGAAGTCTGCAGAAATCTAACGGAATTCTATTATGAGCAAGGGCTAAAATGCCTGGATTGCCTGAAAGACTATTTCATCTCCTGCTTTCCTTTATTATGGCACACCTGTCCTCCCAATGTTATCTAGAGCACATATCAAATACTTTTATACAATTGCGGTGTTTCTCTTCTTTAACCATCTGTCTACCTCTTTACTGATTTTTTTATTTAGACTTATTTCCTTGATTTTCATTTGGTATCTACTATGCTATGTTCTTTCAGTAGACAGACTATCTACTTAGGTATCTCTGAAAAGGTATTCCTGGATTGAATTTTGCACAATATAGGGGCTCACCCATTATATAATCCTTGTGCCAAATAAAGAACCCTACTTAACATGAAAAATCACCCCAAATGGGTCTGGTAAGTCCACATCTTCATATGCCTACCTTTCTTAAGCTGGGGCCATGTGTACATAAAGGAACAAAATACCCGAAGAGAAGAGATGATCATATGACAAAGAATTTGTTATGCTGGATAATTTTAGCTCTGACCCACAGTAAATTCTTCTCAAAGCATTTCTTTTCAATGTAAATGTATTATGATATTTCCTTTTTGCAGGGTCATTTCTGAGTTATTTCTATTTTATGATGTCAGGATATTTCAGTGACCGAAAGTACCACAATGAACTCCTTTTAAAATATTTAGTATTGGATGCTATCAAATGAAGATTATTCTCCATTAGTCAAACAATCTTATTTTTATGTTCCGCCCTTTCTTTCAGATTTTAAGTTTCTGCCTTTACAGTACTTTGTTCTTGATTCCTTCCTGTTATTTAAAATTTCTCACTCCTTCTTCCCTAGGACACTTTTCCAGGACATGACAACTCTCATTATCCACCTGAGCCTTCCCTCCACCTGAGTCCTTCACACTCTGTTCTTACAATTCCTGTCTCAGCAAATGAATCTGACCATGAACTCATGTGTTCCCTGCTGTTTAATGAATCCCCTCATAGTTCTAGGACAGCAATAAGCCCTTGATATATTTATCTTCCACTACAATTTGGCAAGGCAACTGTTACTAAAGACATACACATAGCCATAGAGTTTTTAAAACCCTACTCCAACCATTAAAATGCAACTTACCTTGAAATTTGCAAGATAGCCAAAGTATATACCACAATTTGTCTATGACACTTGATATAAGGTATTATAGTCAACCCTGAAGTAGATTTGCTTAGCTCTGATTTCTACTTTTTTATTTTGTTCACGTTGTTACCATGTCAATGTTATTTACCTAAAAAATATATTTATTTGGATGGAATAAATGTATGTAAACAATGGTTTTAACCACCACACTCCTAATATCAGAGCAAAAGACTATGCCATCTATTCTTTTAAGTGGTCACAGACACCAAAGCAAAAATTTTCCAATTGTAGTTTTACAGACTACCAGGAAGCATTTCAAATTACCCCAAATGATTTTTATTTCACTTACATTTTAGTGACCTAGACTTCCCAATTGATATTATTCTAGTTTTAGACATAGCTAACTTCTCCTTTTCAAATGTTTTAAATCAGATGCTGCCTACCAAACTGAATGGGAACAATGTGTGTATTAAAAACTCCAATAGCAAAGAAGGCAGTAATGGATCCCACTAGAAGTAGAAGGCTGAAATCATTCTTCATAATTACACTCATAAAGGAAAAAACCCTGACTAGTCAATATTTAGGACAGATTTATCTTGTCATAATCAAAACAGTCTGTGGTCAATACTGAAGCACCATGAAGAGATTGTACAAGGGAAGCTGGTTGGGTATTTCTGCATTTATTCGACTAGATAGCTTGAGAGGAACACAGCAGAACAGTCAGAAGAATATTTGCAATGCAATTAGGGGGGACAAGTACATCTGAATGTATGCCAGAAGCAGGGGCCTCCCCTTAATTCACACAGCCCCATGTCTTCACTCAGCATACAGCACCAAACTGCACTTCCTACAGTTTTAAAACTTTTGTCAGTTAACTAGATGTTTACCGAGTGCCTCGCTTGGGCACTCAACATTTTGGGTATGCCATCCAGCACTACATACGTTGTTCCAACACCATCTGTCACTTAAGCTCCCACAGATTCAAAAAATTTCAGTTGAAACTAATCTACTCGCCACTCAAACTGAAGCTATAATTCAAATTTCGACATGAAGCTTGAATTCCTTTTCAGTGTTCTTCAACTTTGACCCAGCTCCCCCCCCTCCTTCACTGAAAGGGGCCGAGACAACAGCCCAGCAAGTGGGGCAGGCAAAACAGGCCTCCTTTGTTCACTTTTGTCCTTTCAGCTCTCTATTGAGGTGAGGGACTGAAAAGCCGCACAAGGCTTTGGAAGGCAGTAGCGCACTAGCTCACAAGCCATCCTTCCTCAAAGACCAAAAACTCCAGGATGAAACTCTTCTGGCAGTCCATTTTTACCTTAAGGCATAATTAGTGCAAGATTAGTACTTTTCCTTTTCCCTTCCCTTGAGAGAGAATCTGTTAAGGGTGGTTAACATGAGTTTGTGATGTTTGTCAAAAACGCATGCTGTAAATCATAGCATTCAAATGCCAAAGGCATCTAAAAGTGGCATGAAATTAGCTTTAAAATTGAAATTTGGAGAAAAGATCACTACACACTGAATACATATACTGAATTTTTTGAATGCTCTCAGCCCACTTGAGAAAGATAAATCAAATTCATTGCATATTACATAGTGGAAGACCTCCTACAGGATTCCCTCAGATTGCCCTGGGAATATATTTTTCTGGTTACAGTGGATTTTGAACCAATTTACATAAAACTGAAATATGTACAAATTTATATATTCAGGATATTCTCTCTAGTTCTCCCTGTCATCTTTAATAATAAAAAATGCTAAAAAGGGCCATTGTCTGATACTGTCATTTCAATACACACAAGAATTAAACAATGTTTAAATATAGGGCAAGATGGAAGGAAATCAGAAAGCACATAAGACAAAATAAGATTTATTTGCTATTTCTATTTTAAAGCTGAATACTTCATTTAGACAGTGTGTGCAGTAGATGAGCAATAGCAGCTGTAGATTTATTCTCTTTGCCATTAGCATTTCTTATATTCACTAGTTTAATCAGTGGGAAAACTCCATCAGACTCTTAAATATTACCTTTTTCTATTTTGAAATTCCAATCTTGTAGTCAGTAAAATAGGTCAATTAATTTGACACCACATCTTTTTTATTAGCTCAGCTAAGCAATTATAATTGGATAGTGAGAGTTTACTCTGTCATTTTCCAAGATTCAATGGTGGGGAGAAATGCCCAACGCAGACCTATATTTTACAACTTCTACAAATCCCTAAACATTCAGCAAAAGATATTCCTATCTACTCCCAGATACAAGGTGAATTTGCTTATGTCCTGGGTTAAAATAATAATGTCTTTTTTTCCCATAAAATAAAGGCATATGAATACTCATAGCAAAATCACAGCACGAATGAATACAAACATACATGCTCTAATGCACTATTTTTTAAAATAACATGAGGGCCTCCCTGATGGCCCAACAGGTTAAGTGCATCACTATGAAGCTAACCAGAGCCACTGCAGCATCAGTTCAATCCCCAGCCAGGGAGATTCCCACATGGGGCAGCAGACCTCTTCTGCCTCGCCCCGCTGCTCCCCTCAGCAGTGTATTTCAGTTGATCTGCCTGTCCTGCTCCCCACTCTGTCGCTGATGAATCCTCTTACCACACCACACCTCCACTTGTCTGCATAAATAAGTGAATGGCCTATACCCCCTATACCCCCACTTGTATGCATAAATAAATGAATCTTTAAAAAAAATAAAAATAACATGAGTATATATCCCCAATGCCAACTTATCCTGGACTACATAGGACACACCTGCTCCACAGCATCTATTCATCTTTTACAAAGTTTGTGGTCAACTAATACTTTTTAGAAACCACACAGTGCCCTGTTAATAAAAATTAAGCCAAGAAGTTTGAAATTATTGTAAATGACTTACTAATAATACAGAGTAAATTAATTTATAACTTAAAACTGTAACAGCTATGACTATTTACATCCATCAGGATGGCTGTTACCAAGAAAAAAGAAAGTAAGTGTTGGCAAAGATGTGGGGAAACTGAAACCTTTGTGCACTCTTGGTGAGAATTTTAAATGGTACCACAGCGATGGAAAATATAGTGGCTGCCCCCAAATTATAAAAAGAATGACTATATAATCCAGCAATCCCACTCCCGTGTATACACCCAAAAGAATTGAAAGCAGTGACTCAAAAAGATATTTGTAACCTGTGTTCACAGTAGCATGATTTACAACAGCCAAAACCAAAAACAGCCCAATTGCTGGATAGATAGTTGTTTTGTTTTGTTTTTTTAACGTGGCACGTACAATGGATTTAAAAGAAGGCAATTCCAACACAAGGATGAGCCTTGAAGACATTATGCTAAGTGAAGTTAGTCACAAGACAGACACTGCATGATTCTACTTGTGAGGTACACAGGTATTCATATTCATAGACAGAAAGAAGCATGATGCTGGTGGCTGGAAGGAATGGGGAGTTACTGTTTAATAGTTGTAAAGGTTCAGTTTGGGAATACGAGAAATGTTCTGGAGATGAACAGCGATGATGGCTACGTAACAATGTTAAGTATTTAATAACACCCCACTATACAGGTAAAATGGCAAATTTTACAATCTCTATTTTGTCATATAAAACTAGCAGCAAAAATGTCACATTTTTCATAATGATATTGTATGATACCTTTATTTAAAGACAACCTAATACTGAAAAAGTTACATTGATAATGCAGTATGCAGAACCAGCCTCATATTTTCCTCAGGGAGCCCTCGCTTTCACATTTTGAGAGGAAAAATGAGCATTCATCATTTCATTTTGGCACTTTTTCTATTCTTAGAAACTTCAGCCTCTGATGCCAAAAAAAAAAAAAAAAGACTTTAAAAGGAAAGGGGCTTTTCACTTGTGTGGAAGACAATTCGTTAAATGAAATAAGCCAATGGAGTCCTCCCCTAGCATCCTTAAATGCCGCTAGATCCCTAGCATCTCCTCCGTCCTCACTTGGCAGGAAGGTTCAGATGGGGAAGCATGAAACACAGAAGGGAAAGGACATGTAAATGTATTTGGTAATTTTTAATCATTTCATACCACTTCTTCACCAGTCATGTCAGCAGTTGAAGGCTGACCTAAAGCAGTCGTTGGATGCAACCATACAAAACTTTGTCGAGAAGAGTACTTCAGGAGCTCTAAAGCCTAGTTAAGATTGTTATTGGTTGCTGTGCTTCTCAGATCAAAATTGTTCCTTGGATTTGAGCATGAGACCCCAAAGGCTGTCAGTGGAGGAAATCAGGACTACTATCGTCTGAATTGTTATCCCCACCCCACACTCCAAATTCATATGTTGAAGCCGTACCCCTCAACGTGACTATATTCAGAGATAGGGATTTTTTTTTTAAAGTTTATTTATTTATACATACAAGCTGGGGTACAGGCCAGAGGTGTGGGGTGGTGAGAGGGTTCACCAGAGACAGAGTGGGGAGCAGAACAGGCAGATCAGAAATATACTGCTGACGGGAGCAGAGGGCGAGGCAGGAGAGGTCTGCTGTGCCATGTGGGATTCTCCCCGGCTGGGCGTCGAACTTGCATCAGGAGCTGCCGACAGCTCCACAGCGCAGCGCTCAACCGCTGTGCCACCAGGGAGGCCAAGATAGGGATTTTTAGAGGTAAATTCAGGTTAAACAAGGTAATCAAGGTGAGGTCCTAATCTGATAAGGATCAGTGAGCTTATAAGAAGAAGGGAGGGACCTATCTCGACACACACTTGCACAGAATAAAGGGTACATGTGAGCACAGAGGGAGAAGATGGTGTCTGGAGACCCAGAGGAGAGCTCTCTCCAAAACCCTACTATACTGCACCCTGATTTAGCACTTCCAGACACCAGAAGTGCAAGAAAATAAATGTTTGTTCTTTAACCAACCCAATTCTATGGCATTTTATTATGGCTATGACTGACTAATATAAAGACCTGATTTCTTGGTGAGAATATTAGGAAAAATGCACGGGTGTCTCAGTAGTGACAGTGGGTAGTGACTGGAGGCAGTCACAGAGGGCTTTCTCAGATGTTCACAACACCCTGCCCCTTAATTCAAGCACTAGTTAGAGATGTATTTAGTTTGCACATGTTCAACAAGCTGTACCTTTGCGACATAGGAAAAAAGAATCTGAGTGCAGAAGCACATAGCCAGAGATGATAAGATTATCATCTTCCCGGGAAAAGAGACTGTTTCACCCACCACTGTATGCCCAGTGCCTAGAAAAGGAGGCCTTGTACTCAGTAAACACTGAAGAATGAATGAATCAATCAGAGTAGAGTATGTCTTTCCAAAAAAGGCTTCTCCTCTGGTTCCATTAAGTAGCTCCTTTGTGTATACACAACATAAAATCTACATTTTCCATTTATATTCAACCTATTACACAAGGGAAACTACACCTACACAAAGGCATTATTTGAAATGATTCTTAAGGCAATTTTCTACAACCCAGGTATATACATTTTTAGTACCCTCTGACTCACTCTTCTGAGACACTCACACCCGATTATCATTGTCATTATCGAATAGATCTATAGGAAGTACCATTTCCAAAGATGACTTGCTTTTCACCTAGTGTCACTGTCACTGCCTCAATAACAAAAATGGTGTGGAGTAAAAGCATGACCTGCAGTCTGAAAACCTCATCCTTACCATGTTTTCTAGAGCTGAGCCCCACACTACTTATTGTGAAACCCCAAAGTTTATTAGACATAGTATTTTCTTACTGATCTAAAATTCCTGGATTACATGTAATACTTAGCAACTTTCCTGTAATAAAATTGAAAGCAGGTTGAAAGAAGACCATGAGTCAGTAAGATTACGAAAGCAAAATGAATCTACTTTTCCAATTAGTCAGCTAATTATAATCAATTCAAAAGCAATTCCAAGAAGAGCTTTACTTCAAATTTTTTTTCTATTAGTTAACAAGGTGTAAATGTACCACACCTTATATATTGAAATAGTAAATGCTTTCCTAAGATTTTATACTAGTGTCCGATTCAAAATGAATATCCAATTTTGAGTAATCTTCTACAGTCAAAAGAGTCTACAAAGGATATTCAGAGCTCAGAAGCCAGAAACAGAAACATATGCCAAATGTAGACATTTGCCTTTTCATATTTAAAAAAAAAAAAAAGGTTTTTTTCAAATATTGTGATGTGCTCTCTGTAATTGCGGGAGTCTGTGGTCACTAGGAAAAGTCCAGTGATTAACTGGTTAGATTGTGGGTTAACAGCTGCCATGACCTTAAAAACTAACAGGAATAAGGAACTAAGGGACGTGTAAAGGAATTCATGGCAATACAGGACAATAAAAAGCTATTCCACAACACGATTTGCAGAACTACAATATTGCCTGTCACTGTGAGGTCCACAGGAGAGAATTAAACGCACTTATAATATGTCCCTGATTTTGAAATGTCTACATTTGCTAAACGTCTGTATTTGGGGCTTCCCCTATACTAATGATAGGTCTCCCCAAAAGTCACATTCTCCCAATCTTGGATGGTAAAGGACAAGGGCAAAAGCTAGTCCTCGCTCTCCCACTAATTAGCTATCTACCTTGGGAAAGTCACCGGGCCTCTTGAAGTCTCCCTCTCCTGTTTTTCAAAATTCTTAAGTAACACAGGTTAGTAACTTCATATATGTTTCAGGAGTACAACATAATATACTAGTTCTTTAAATGGGGTTGGTATCAATGTTTAATGAGATGACACGTGTAACACACACAACGCCCAGCATACCTGAAGGCCCCCCGCCCCCCAATGTTGACTACCATCATACTGTTACAGTAGCAAGTACCTACTTGTCAAAATACACTTTAGTACTTCTGGAAGATCTGTTCATTAGTAAACTATTACTGCACTATCACAGGGCACGGTTAGCATAAAACAGTCCCAGCCAGAGGTGGGTAGGTTTGTATTCAGTGGTTACTGTGTTCCTTCCCCGGACAGCCCGAGGAGACGGTCCTGATGCAGAAAGAACGCCTCCATCTCTTCTCACTAGAGCCTGAGGCGAGGACGGGTCCAGCCCCTCGGACCCGCATCTCCGCGCGTTAGCCTTGCGGGACCGGGAAGGAAAATAACGTTTTCCTCTTAGGCCGACCTCTTCCCGCCGGATGTAGCCTCAGGCTAGGCTGCTGGAGGGGAAAAGGCGAGAGAGACGCCACCACTCGGCGCCCTCCCTCGGCGCCCGCAGCTGCGCAGGGGCCTCCCGGAGAGTGCGGGGGATAGAAGATGCGGCGGCTTGAAGCGAGCCAGGCATAGGGAGGTGCCAGAAGGAAGGGGGAGCGGCCTGCTCCCCAAGCCCCCAGACTCTGGGAACCCTCCACCAGCACTTGGTGGCCGGGGCACACCGCTCCGGGAGAAATGAAGAGCCCCAGGCTCACCCCGCCGTGACACCCAGTTCCCCCTCTGTGCACCAGCTGGTGCGGGCGGGGAATGGCTGAGCGGCGAACGGCGGGGCCGGCTAGCTGCGGCGCCCCCCAGCGCGGCGTGGAGGCCGGGGGCGGCGCGCGGCGCAGATGGTGCTCGCCCTACTCCCATGCTCCGGCGCCCGCAGACACTCCCGACCCAACACAGCCTTCCCCCGGCGAAGGTGGTACCGGATCCCACCGATGGAAGCCTGGGCCGGGAAGGGGTTCTTCTGAGTTAGCCCTAAGCCACGGCTAGCCCCAGCCCCCGGCAGCTGGGCGGGGCGCCGGGACCCCCGGGCCGGCACCTGTCGGGCCAACAAAGCGCGGGGAAAGCCTGCGGCGCGTCTCCCACTCGAGAGGCGTGGCTTCCCCTCCGGTCCGCGAGTTCTCCAGGGCGGCGGGAGTGGCGGTCGGCATCGCCGCTGAACTCCGGCGATCCGCCAGGTGTGAGCACAGCCGAACAAAGCCCACGCCCAGATGTGTCCGCGGGGACCAGAACGCGCACACGCCCGGTCGCGCCGGTCGGGCACCTGCGCCCCTCGCCCCGCCGGCACGGCGCGTGGCACCCCGCACCCTCGGTGTCCCCGCCGAGAAGCGCGGCGCCGAGCCCAGCCTTCTCCCTGCCCAACTTCCCACCGAGAGAGCCCCGGGAAGGGCTTCCCGGAAAGCGTGGGGCGCGGGCGCAGAAGTTAGCCACGGCCAGGAGCAGGTGACGGGTGCCCTTCGCGCAGCCCGGGGCCGCCGGCCTTCAACTGTGCCCTCGCCCGGGGAACCCGTGGAACGAGGGAGTTGGCGGCGGGGTGAGCCCTGCCGCAGGGAGAGCTGGCGCGGCGCTGCCAGGCGGGAGAGCCCGAACCCCGCTGTCCCGGTGACAACACAGCGGCCCCCTCCTCCGCGCCAGTCGTCGCCCCCGAACGGGACCGGTGTCACCGCCACACGCGCACCGAGCTACTCACGTTTTCCCGCAGCGCCCGCCACTCGGCCCCGGCGCGGAGGCTCAGGACCCTGGAAAGCCGACGTCGGGCGGTCCTGACGAAGCTGTCGTCTCTGTCAGCCCCGGCCCGGCGGCCCCTGCGCTGTCCCCTACGCCCGCGCGTCTGAGGCTCCCACTGCGGCGCGCGTCCGCCCGCGACCCCGGCGAAGCGAGGCTGGCCCCGCGCCGGCGCGCGCCCCCGCCGCTCCCGCCCTCGCAGCTCCGCTCCGCGCGTCCGACTCTTCCTCGCGGCGGCTCTTTCCCCTCGCCCCCGCCCCCGCCGCCCTCCCCGCACCCTCCCCGCCGCCGCCCGCCCCTTCCCCTCCGGCGGCCCCTCCCGCCCCTGTGCGGCGGCGGCAGCGAATAGGCTGCGGCCGCCGGCGCCCCGGGGGACTGGGTGGCCCCCTCACCTGAGCGGCGGCCACCGTCCACCTCCGTCGTCCCGCGACCGCGTGTGGTGGGGGCTGTACGAGCCCGGGACCAAAGCGGCAGCCTTCCGGGCGCGAGGGTGGCTGAGGTTTGGCTACAAAAGATGTTCCAGAAAATGGGGGGGTTTCAAACGCCACTCTCATGGGTTTAGGTTTCTGTGGGAGGTCCGTGGTCTTCCCCCCCCCCCCGCTTTAAAGCGTTTAATTTCTTTGAAACTCACCGGTTGAGATGGTTGAAATTGGTTGAGTGTTTTTGGTTTTGCTGGTTTGTTTTTCAACCGTTCTTTTCCAACAGCGCCGAAAAGGGAGCCTTCAGTGTAAGGTGGAGGCTGTTTATTCGCTGTAGGAATTGGGTCTTCTAGTCCCCGAGAGCAGGATTAGTTCAGACTTGCTTATTTTCAGATTTGGGAGCATTCTTCATAATTATTTCCACTGAAAAAAGAGAATAAAGATTTCTCTAAATGTGTAATAGTTTAGCAAAAGCACTGCAAGCAGCACGGTTCAGCCTCTGGAGCCCCCCTCCACTGAATCCTGGATAGTTCCAGGATCCTTAACCTGAAGCTCAGGGTCCTCAATAAAATACCCAAGCCTGCAGACCAATAGTCTCCCCAGCCTGGGTGATACCCTCTGGCAGGTATCACTCAACTCGACCATTTGCAACAGGCTCCAAATGTCACTTCAGTTCTGGTGCCTTGTTTCCTTCAGTTCTCTAGTTTATTTCAAGAAAACATTTGTGGCAGCCCCAACCCTCCTTACTGGCAAGGTCTAGGACCCATACTAGGGTAGGGATTCAGCAAGAAGAAAGGCACTGGTCATCCTTTAAGACCCCCAAACTCTCCTGTCTGCTTTAATTTGGGCTTGTCACTTCAACCCACAGCACCAAGCAGGGATGTGAGTGGTTTTCCTCCTCCTGCTTTCAGCCCTTCCTCCTGTACTGCCAAAAGTGCTCCAGCCACACAAAACCTGTTCCTGAAACAGTACTATGATCTCAGGTTACTGGGTCTTTGTGCTGGTTATTTTCTCAGTCTTATCAGTCTTCTGACTCTGGATCTGACCACCTGGGTACATCTCACCTCTCAATTGTCCAAATTTCTCTTTGACTATCTTCTCTTAAAAAAAAAAAAAAAAAAACAATTCCATCATATCTTTACTTTAAAAATCTAGATTGCTGCTCTGTTACCCATAAAATAAATTCCTGATATCCAAACATCCTCCTTCACAATCTATTCTTAACTTACCTCTCCATTCTCCAACAAAAAGAATTTTCATAACTAATCTTCCATGGGTGAGATTCCTCCTATCTAGAACATTCCACCATCTCTTCTTTTTCCATCTGGTTTGTTCATCCCACAGAGTCTCACTCAGTTGTTACCTCTGTGGAGTCCTGAACCCCTGTATATTTTGTCGCAGTAGTGCTCATCACATGTTAATTATGCTTGCATGTCTGACTCCATAAAATTTCATTTCTTTGAAGACAATTTGTCATAAATACTTTGGTGTGACCTCCTTCCTCACCAACACAGACAACCATAATAACTCACTGCCTGTCAGCCCCACGTATAAAGGACTTCAGACCCCCTCAATTCCCTCCTTATCTGGGTAACTGCAGTACCTGCTGACAGTGCGGGGGCCTGCATGTCCTATGTGCTGTGAACACAAGGATGTCCATCACCCCAGGCACTGTGAGCCTGATCGCCTGTCCACATTCTTTTTTTTTTTTTTTTTTTTGTTATACTTAAACAGGTTTATTAGGGAAAGAGACAGAGAAGTAAAGGACGCTTGCATAAACACAAGTGGGCGGGAAGAGCTGCCCCGAAAGGGACAGGTTTGCTAAGAGAGAGGCCTGCATGGTTGCAGGCAGGCGGGCAGCCCTGAGGAGAGCTGCCTTTGCTGAGGGAGGTCAGTGAAGCCCCGGCATGGTACAGGTGACGGGCAGACAGGAAAGGCCGCTGCCCTGCGGAGGGACAGAGTTGGGGAAAAGGGGCACCTGCATAGGCACAGGCAGGCAGAAGATGGCTGCCATGTCCACATTCTTTCCCAGAACACACAATGACAAACCTGTGGGAAAATGGCACTCTGTTTCCTTCAGTTCTTTTCCTGGGCATTGAGGCAGCCCTTCTTGTATGCCCCATGTGATATAACCTACAAAGACTCTCCTTAAACATGTCCAACTTCTCCTCGGAAATGTTCTTTTCTTCTCTTCAGCCCCCAGTCCTAGAAAATAAGAAGTTAGGTTGGGGTAGATGCTTCTGGCCTGGTGAGGTCCAGATCAGTTCTGATGACTTGGAGACAGCTTAGAACACAGAGCTGCCCTGGGGATTATTAAAAGAAAGCGTGTGTGAAGGAAACTTGGGCAAGAGACAGTTCGCTAGGTACAGTATTCCTTACCTCTGCAGGTAAAATAGCAGTGTTTATCACAAAGGGTCTTATAAGGGTCAGTTTAAAGCACTCTACCATGTCTAGGACATAACAAATAGAAAATTCTAGTTTAAAAAGCAATTATTTGATGTTTGTCAAGTGAATACATGCTTGAATAAAAACAACAAAGACAGAAGAGGAAAAAATAGTCTGGGGGGAATGGGGAATCACAGTGACAGCATCAAAAATGAAAATGAAATCATTTTACTGTATACACTTGAATCCTTTAACATTATTATATAGCAGTTTTAATTTCCAGCATATTACTTTAACGACATTGCATCTTATATTGGCTGGGCATTAGTCTCCGGAGAGGATGAGAGACAGGGAGAGCCAAACAACTTGAGCTGAAATCAGGGAGCATGAGGGGAAAGAGCAAAGATCTGAAGTAGGATTAGAAAGCTGCCTGAGTGGGCAAAGGTCTACTAGTTGATTGCCTGGTGATGCATGGGGCGTTCTTCTTAGGCTGCATATTGCTGGTGATACATCCCACATACTCCTCACACTAACCACTGCTCATTCCCCAACCCTAGGCCTTACTTCTCCTTGTCCCACGCTTCACTCCATTCTCAAACCCAGGTGATACTGAGAATAACAGAAGTCTCTGTCCCTATCCCTTGGTAATAACAAAACTTTCTCTGTACCTCACATTGTTGTAAGCACTTTACATTTATTGACACATTTAATACCACAGCAGCCCTGTGCAGTATGTACTGTATTATCAACCCCATTTTAGAAAGTGAAGCAAGATAATTGAAATAATTCACAAAAGTCCTACAGCTAGTAGCAGAGCTGGGATTCAAGCCTGGGCCTCCTGGTTCCAAAGTCCATAGCCCTAACCACTGTACTATATGCTGCTTTCAAGGACACTGGCAAACTTCTCCTTGATGAGGTTGTGTCAAACAACTTTGTCATACAAATATAGCATGCTTTTTTAGTTCTCTATATTAAAAAGTACAGTAAATGTTCAATTGTTTGTTTGGTAGACACATCAGAATGTCACCACATGAAAGTAGCTACTTTGGAAAGTCAGGGAACCCCTGCAACACACACACACACACACACACACACACACACACACACACGAAGTACCTGCAGTGAACATGGTTGTAAGCCTTTCTTCTTTTGCAGTCCTCTTTCTCAGAATTTTCCCACTCCTCTTTTCTCCATTTTTCTTCCCTCACCTATATTTCCTCCTCGTTTTCTTAATCCCCATCCATGCTTCAGACTTCCCAGAGGAGGCAGTAAAATTGGTCCTGCCCTAAAACCATTGAGTTAACCAAAACTTAAATGAACCCAGCTACACTAACACCGAGTTATACTTCCTCTCTGTTTCCACACTGAAATGAAGGAATTTGACCAGGTAAGAATGAAAATTCTTTTTCAGCTGTCATTTTATGGTTCTGGTAGTAACTATGAGCCTTTTTTTTTTTTTACTCTAATAATAAAATTCAGATGAACGCCTACTGAACTACAGGTAAAAAAGAGTAGAGCGCTGAAAAAATATTCTATATTTGTCTAACAAGACTGTTTGCCATAACAATGGTTTATACCAGTGTCATCACTGTCTTATAGTACTATTATATAGCTGGACATTAAGTTTCTGAGAGATGTGGTGAATTTAGTAATTTTTAAAGCCCTTTTATTTGAAAGGTCATTATAATCCAGTCAAAAAGCATAGTGTTGGGGTGGGCAGCTTCTGCGATGGCTTCCACTGAGCCCTTCCCCCTGGTATTCATGCCTTTGCACAATCACCCTCCTTTGAGGTAGTGACTCACTTCCACTGAGCATAATGTGGCAAAAGTACCAGGATGTCGCTTGCGATGTGAGGTTACCAAAAAAGACTCTGGCTTCTGCCTGCCATCTTTCTCTTTGGCTTGTTCAGAGCCACATTGTATGATGACCATGGCAGGAACCAAGGGAGGTTTCTGGCTAATGATCTGTGAGGAACTGAGGCCCTCAGCACACAAGCTCATGAGCAGCAGAATCCCAGCTCTGCCACGCCTGCGCAGCTCTGCAGCTGATCGCCCTGTCTGCAGCCTGTGCTGATCCCATGATTGCTGCCTGGTGATAGCCCCCAACAGAGGATGTGGCTCATCCGTGTCTGCTTTACCAGCCCATGGGATTGCGAGGTAATAAATGTTTCTACATTTAAACTGCTAAATTCATCACTGTTAGTTGTTTAAGAACATTTTGGAACTCTGAGTTTTTGGAACTCTGACCACACAAATCATATTTATTCTCTGGATAGGAAAGCGGCATGGTAGCTCTCCCGTGAGAGGCAGACATGGTGCTGGGTAAAGAAGCAATTGTGATCTCAGTGTGAAGTTAACCTCAGCAACTCCTAATTCCATACCCCAGAGTCACTCTCAGCTCTACAGTCAAACCTGGGCATGCCTTTTCGGTGCCCCCTCCGTGCTCCTCTCTCCTCTTGAATTCCAGCCAGTCTCAGCTGGGCCATACCTCTTGAAGCTTCATAGCTGGTGACTATTACCCACTATAGATAATTATAGGCTGTGCAGTTTTAGATAATATATAAATAATAGAATGTGCAGTTCCAAAGATTGCCTGACCAGTGAGCAGTGGAAAGTTTCCACAGATACAAAACACTGATGGCTATCTCGTGCCTCTCCTTGCCATCTGCCACACAACTACAGAATCCTTTGCTTCTGCCTGGTGCCACTTGGGCACATGTCGAACGGAAACCGGAAATTTGCAACCCATTCCTCGCCTGGTGCTTAGCAACACAGTATCCCCACACCTACCTAAAGAATGAAACGCTCAAGCGACCGGAGGAAAATGTGAACTTCCTGGTTGCCATATGTGGATTTCTTCTCTGAAAGATTGTGAGTCACTAGTATATTCTTCTTGGCTCAACCCACCCCTATGCTTAGGGAACCAAATTAGAAAGAGGAGCAACATTTAAGTGATTATAAGCATGTTCCTTGGAGCCAACTCTTCCATCTGTTCCTACAGTTTCTATGTACAAGAATGTGCGAAGGCTCTGCAGAGTGGACTCCAGGCTAAACTAAGTTAGTGGGCAATCGGTCACTGCAGGTGGGGTCCTCAGGGGCCACAAACTATCCCTCTGGAAAACAGATGCCGAGAAACACTCTTGTTTGTGCCTTTCATTTTTGGCTTAAAAGGGAACAAGATGACAGGTACGATGAAGATAAATTCACTGTGGAGGAAATAAAGGAAATGGTTTCAGATATAATACTCTGGAGTCTAAATGAGTGATTGATTCAAAAGCTTTCCTACTTGGTGTCCCATTGCATTTTTTTTTTTTAAATAAGAAAAAGGATGCTGGGTTAATGGACACCGACAATTTGCTTCCTTTTATATTTTCTTTTAGGCCTCAATTTAAATTTTACTTTAAAATCAGTATTTTTGAATGTCAGATACTCGTGGGACACAAGCAAATCCAGGGGCCTGTGCTTTAGGAGGCTCTGCTTTGGCCCACCAGGAGCCCAGGCCTTCCCCTTCTCCTTCTAGGTCACACCTGGGTCCCCAGAATCCCAGAATCCCAGCAGGACCTTCAAAGGCTTCCACCTCACATTCCTGACAATGGACTGTTCTGTTGGGGCAAAACCAGGACCCGGTGTGACAGCGGTGTGGACAGAACTTTAGACATGCGGGCTGGTGTTCACTCAGTATGCTGCAGCCCTTCAAAGATCACAACTAAGCCAGGGGTGGCCAGGAGGCAGAGTCTGAGGGTGCTTTCCCTATTCCAGCATGTGGTGGCATAGAACTCCAAGAATTCTAAATTCAAATGCGGATGTCAAAAGCTTTATGAAAATATCTTTGTCAAGGTAGGAAGACCGATCTTACAGTTTTTAAATATTTAAATTCATGATTTAAATACATGTAAACCTTCAACTGTATTCTTCATTTGTGAGGGAAGATCATAATCGAACCGTTACCCTATCATCTTGACAGTAGCACTTTATTGTTTTTGATGTTGTTCTTTATCCTGAGATAACATTAACTTACAGGACTCACAGGTTTCGGGTGGTGTCTCCTTTCAGCAACCTGTCACCATCCACCATCAAGCTATCCCTTCCCCCTTGCCCCCACCGTTTGTCATCCCAGCCAAGGGTTTGCTTTTTGTTGTTTGTCTGCTGCTTTCGCTTTTCTTTATATTCCGCAAATGAATGAAATCACACAGTATTTATCTTTCCATTTTTGACTTATTTCACTTAGCATAACTCCCTCAAGTTCCTTCCATATTGTCAAAAATGGTAAGATTTCTTTTTTTTTATGAACATATTTTTTAATGTAATGGATACACCTATGGTTAAAACATACTGTTAGAGTAAGGTTACATCTGGATTTAAGTGGTCTTGTATTAATTCTGCATCCTTAAGTGGAATTAATCTTAATTGTTTTGGGTGGAGGGAGAATAAAGGCAGAATTATTGATACAATAAATTTTCTTGAACTCAGCTTTTGATAATAATTCAGAAAGTGCCTTCCTCTCATTCTCCCTTACCTTGAAAAATGTACTACTATTTTTTTTAAAGATTTATTTATTTATGCATACAAGCTGGGGTACAGGCCAGAGGCGTGAGGGGACAAGAAGGTTCACCAGAGACAGAGTGGGGAGCAGAACAGGCAGATGGATGGAAACACACTGCTGAGGGGAGCAGCGGGCGAGGCAGGAGAGGTCTGCCACACCATGTGGGATTCTCTCCAGCCAGGCATCGAACTTGCATTGCAGCTGTGATAGCTCCACAGTGCAGCGCTCAACCACTGTGTCACCAGGTAGCCTGAAAAATGTACTACTTTTAAAGATACCTTCTTTCAAAGATAAATGTTATTCTGACTCTCAAGTATTTTGATTAATCAGTTGGTTTTCTAAAACTGTTGTTTTTGTTGTCTGTTTAGACTGTTGTCATTTACCAAGAGTTGCATTGAGATTGGAAGAGGTGACAAAAATTGTATCACTTCATTTCCTGCCTGATTCCACCTGCTAAAATTAGAGGACCATTAGTAGTTTAACAACTTACCGTACAACACAACATGAAGATACCATGCTGGTTTAAATCAATAACTAAGAAGACTGAAATATAAGGAATATATTTATAAGTTATATTTTAAGTGAAACTTGTGGGACACAAAATGGTATATATATTATTGCAATTCTAAAGTGCATGCGAGAGAAAAGTAACATGCAAATGAAAAGTTCTACTACAACGACAACTATGGAGAATTTAAAAATCATTTGTATAAAGTTGGCAAGACTTAATTTTCCAATAAAATAGTTTTTATTTAAAATCTCCTCTATTTTCTAGATTAATAGTTAAAGGATGGAAAACAATCCTACAAGCAAATGGACCAAGAAAAAAGGCAGGAACAGCTATACTTATAGCAGATAAAATAGACTTCAAACTTAAAAAGGTAAAAAAAGACAAAGCTGGTCACTACATCATGATAAAGGGGACAATAAAACAGGAGGATATAACAATCATCAACATATACTCCCCAAATGAAGGAGCACCAAAATATATCAGACAATTATTATCATCCCTGAAAACAGACATTAAAGAAAATACATACATAGTAGGAGACCTCAATATCCCACGTTCACTATTGGACAGATCAACGAGACAAAAAAATAAGCAAGGACACTAAAGCGCTAAATAAGGACCTAGACCACATGGGATTAACAGATACCAATGAGGACACAACTTTCCAGAATGTCTGGGACACAGCAAAAGCAGTAATAAGAGGAAAATACATAGCATTACAAGCTCACATCAAGAAACAAGAAACAACCCAAAGAAACAATTTAATCTCACATCTCAAAGAACTAGAAAATGAACAACAAAAAAACCCCAAAAGACAGTTTAAGAGAGGAAATAATAAAAATCAAAGCAGAAATAAATGAAATGGAAACAAAAAAAAAATCCAGAAGATTAACGAAACCAAAAGCTGGTTCTTTGAAAAAAATAAACAAAATAGACAAACCACTAGCCAGGCTTACAAAGAAAAAACGAGAGAAAACACAAATAAATAGGATCATAAATGAGAAAGGAGAAATCACAACGGACACAGCAAAAATAAAAAAAAAATCAGAGATTACTATAAACAGCTATATGGAAACAAGTATAACAACCTTGTTTGTTTATACATGTAAATGTATAACAAATTCCTAAAACTATACAATCACCCAAAACTAGACAAAGATATATAGAACACCTAAACAGGCCAATCACAAGTAGTGAAATTGAAACAGTAATTAAAAATCTCCCCAAAAACAAAAGCCCAGGACCAGATGGTTTCATAAATGAATTCTACCAAACATTCAAAAACGAAATAGTCCTTATATTACACTAACTCTTTCAAAAAATCGAGAAGGAAGGAGTACTACCAAACACATTCTATGAAGCAAATATTACTCTAATACCAAAACCAGACAAAGACAACACACAAAAAAGAAAACTACAGACCAATCTCTCTAATGAACACTGATGCAAAAATATTTAACAAAATCTTAGCTAACAGGATCCAACAACGCATCGAAAAGATAATACACCACGACCAAGTGGGATTTATTCCAGAGACACAAGGATGGTTCAACATTCGAAAATCAATCAATGTTATACAACACATCAACAAAAAGAAAAATAAAGACCATATGATCATATCAATAGATGCTGAGAAAGCATTTGACAAAGTGCAACACCCATTTATGATAAAAGCCCTTGAAATCCTTGAATAGAAGGAACATACCTCAACATAATAAAAGCCATATACGACAAACCCATGGCCAATATTATACTCAACGGTGAGAAGCTGAAGGCCTTTCCCCTAAGATCAGGCACAAGGCAAGGATGTCCACTCTCACCATTACTTTTCAATATAATACTGGAAGTCCTAGCCAGAGCAATTAGACAAGAGAAAGACATTCAAGGGA
>PVIJ01006641.1:0-90139 GCA_004024925.1 Scalopus aquaticus
TCCCCCACCCTCCTTCTCCATTCTCCTACCTCCACTGCTGGGGCTTCTGTCTCCGGCTCTGCTGGGGTCCACAGGCAAGGGCTCTCCTCTCCTGCCCACCCTCTGTCGTCTCTCTCGGGACCTCTCTCGTCTCCTAACTCCCCTGGCTGCTGGTGTCCATCCTCACAACCACTCCCTGCCACGGGCTTCGGTTCCTTTGGCACCCCTAGATGCACCAACCTGGCTACATCTGACTCTCTTCTCCATGCTTGTGCCGGGAACCCCGGCTGGAGACAGCGCACAAGGTCTGATGTGGTTCTTGTCCTGGCACCGTCCTGTCTAGGGAGCAGAGAGCGCCTCTGAAAAGCTGTACAAACTGAAAGGCTTTTACGGATAGGCCAGAGAAGCGCAGAGGGGAATATTCCAGGCTGGGGCAGCCCGCCAGTGGGGAATGGCAAAGGCCTGTGGCCGATGGCCTCATCTTCCTTTGGGGGATGGAGATGAGCTCTTTGGTGCTGACCAGGACAGCCCACGCTGACCACCAGGCCCCGGTGCCGGGAGAGCCGAGCTGAGGCTGGGTGGTGCTTAGTGCCCTGGGCCCAGCTCAAGGCCTCTGCCTGGGGGCTGCTCTTCTCCTTTGTGAGAGGACATTTGCTGTGCGACAGGAAGAGGGGCCTGTGCACTCATTTGTTGTGTAATTTCTAAGGTGTGAGGGAAAGTTTCTGAGAATCTGCTTTGCAGCCTTCAAGAGTTGGAGTTTGGATCGCTTCAGGCTGGGGCTTTGCTTAATGTCTGTCTCCAGGTTTCCTGGTGGCAGGCCTGTGCCAGGGGCCGCGAACGTGGCTCCTACATTTGCCATTGCACCGGGGGCTGGGCTGGTTTGCAGGCCGACCTGGCGTGAGGAGGCGCCAGCTTTGGCACCGACACTGGGAACACGGGACAGAAATGTCTCCTGATTGTCTGACTTCCTGAGACTCGGTTACACCACTGAACGGCAGTTACTGATCGCTGAGGGCACTTTGTGCATTAAAACATGACGGCGACCTGCCCAAACGTGACTTGTCACTGCGTTTTAGTGTGGCTCACCTGGTCCCTCGGGTCAGGAGATGGAGGCACAGAAAGCTTGGGCCGGAGACCAGACACCCGGAGTTCTGACTTCTTCGTGGTGCTGAACCGCAAGCAGCTACTAATACAGAATTGGGAGGAATTGAGGGGCAGGCCCTAATCCCCACCCTTTCTGGGGGAAACGTCTAATTTTTTTAAAGATTTGTTTTATTTATGTTTACAAGAGCTGGGGTGTAGACCAGAGGTGCGGGGGAAGAGGGTAAGAAGATTCACCAGAGGCAGAATGGGGAGCAGAACAGGTGGATCCACTGAAACACACCGCTGAGGGGAGCAGCGGGGAGACAGGAGAGGTCTGCTGTGCCCTGTGGGAAGCTCCCTGGCCGGGGATCGAACTCGTGCTGCAGTGGCTGCCGATAGCCTCACAGTGCCGAGACCCAACCCCTTGCGCCACCAGGGAATCCCGCAAACATCTACTTTTATCCCTGCCAGAGGATTGTTAACCATTTTTAATAACGTGAAAGTTACAATGTGCAGCTCAAATTTCTCAACGTTCCTGTTTTAAAACTTATTTACAGAGGCACCCCAGAGCCGCAGCCCGAGGCCCCCTCATGGATGGGGCTAACGCGACCCCCGCCAACGCCTCCAGCGGCCAGAACGCGTCCGGCTGGGACCCTCGTGGGGACATTCCCGTCGTGCACTGGGTGATCATAACCATCTCCCCGCTGGGCTTTGTGGAAAACGGAATTCTCCTCTGGTTCCTCTGCTTCCGGATGAGAAGAAACCCCTTCACGGTCTACATCACCCACCTGTCGATCGCCGACATCTCCTTGCTCTTTTGCATTTTCATCCTGTCCGTGGACTACGCTTTCCAGATGGAGCTCACTTCCGGCTACTACACTGTTGTCACCTTGTCGGTGACTTTTCTGTTTGGCTACAACACGGGCCTCTACCTGCTGACGGCCATCAGCGTGGAGAGGTGCCTCTCGGTCCTGTACCCCATCTGGTACCGGTGCCATCGGCCCAAGCACCAGTCGGCCTGTGTCTGCGCGCTCCTGTGGGCGCTGTCCTGCCTGGTGACCACCATGGAATACGTCAAGTGCATCGACCACGAGGAGCAGGGCGCAGACCGCGGGGACTGCCGGGCGGTCATCGTCTTCATCGGCGTCCTGAGCTTCCTGGTCTTCATGCCGCTCATGCTGGTGGCCAGCACCGTCCTGGCGGTGAAGATCCGGAAGAACACGTGGGCCTCCCACTCCTCGAAGCTCTACCTGGTCATCACGGTGACCATCCTCGTCTTCCTCGTCTGCGCCATGCCCATGCGGCTGCTCTACCTGCTGTACTACGAGTACTGGGCCACCTCCCGGAAGCTGCACCACGTCTCTCTGCTCTTCTCCACCATCAACAGCAGCGCCAACCCCTTCATCTACTTCTTTGTGGGCAGCAGTAAGAAGAAGCGGTTCAAGGAGTCCCTGAAGGTGGTGCTGACCCGGGCTTTCAAGGACGAGACGCAGCCCCGACGGCCCGACGCCGGCGAGAACGCCGCGGCCGTCGAGACCGTGGTCTGACCTGGGCGTGTGGACGCGGCGGCCGGCCCCGTGCCCGGGACACCGAGGCTTTGTCCTCGACGAGGTCGGGACTCCCCACCCCGCATGCCTGAGATGCCCCTCGACGCTGAGACCGTCCTCTTGTGCCGTCGCTTCTGGAAATGCCTAAGTGCGTGTCCACCGCTATCCCGTCCGTGCCCCGAGAACAGCTCTCGCTGTTCCCCCTGGGCCCCCCGGCGCCGTCTGCCACCGACGAGAAACGGACTGTGACAGGGAGGTCCACGGCTGCACACGGGAACAGGGAAAGTGTGTCACTCGAGGAGGAGGCTCGAGGGAGCGAGACGACGTGGGTTTGGGAGGGACAGTGGTCGAGCCCGTGCTTGCGAGCGCGTCCACCCGCGCCGCCTGCCCTCGCCTGCAAAGGCTCGCTGGCCCGCGGCTCCAGGAACGCAGGAAGGTAAGAGGCCCGAGGCGCCGGCCTGCTGCCCAGGCGCAGCAACACCTGAGTCTCCCACTCCGGGAGATGAACACACACACACACACACACACACACACACACACACACACACACACGGCTCCATCAGGAACAGAACTGAGCTGAACGTGCAAACACCTGAGGGGTTGCAGCCTCACGCTGCCCGCCCCATCGGGCTGGACTGTCGGGCGAGCTGCAGGCCCTCGTGCCAGAGCTTCTGGGGCGCCCTCCTCTCCGTGGGGGGCCCCTGTAAGGACCGTCTGGCTCGAATGCACTCGAGACACCTTTTTTTCTTTTTTTTTTTTTAAGCAACACTCTTTTTCATTTGAAGCTGCGCCCTCTCCTGAGGGCAGCGCACGAAGCTTTCATTAGATCCACAAGGTGACGTGTGACCAAAACAGTAAGATTTGAATTACAACACCTTTTCATGAACGGGATTCAGCTCGCCAGGGCGCGAGGAGACTGTGCTTGGGGCGCCCCCAGCGGAGTGCTGGGTCATTGCTGGCGTGGCCTCCCCCTGCGCCTGGCCAGGGCGCTGCGCCTCCGGCCCGGTCCTTCTGGCCTTTCCCTGTGTGGCCCGGGCTGGCGGCGGGGAGGGCGGGGGCGCGTGACCACATCCGGCATCTTCCTCAGCCCCTTTGGGGAGCTCCCTCGGCATCTGTGCTCGGTGTTCACTGCCTTTGGACAGGGGTCCGGGCTTTAGGCAGGAAGCCCCCCGGTCTGTCCATTGCATTGCTGGCCACCGTGGGAAGGGCCAGGAAAATGGCCCTCCTTTCTGCAGCTCAGGGGTAAAATGTTCAACTCCACCGAGCAGCTCATTGTGTCTCTGCAGGGCCGGAGAGGCTGTGATGACATGATTCCTGGGTGCCCCCTGCTCTTCCCACCTTCCCTTGGAGGGAAACGCCCCCCGTCTCTGTGGGGGGCCAGGGGGCGGGCAACTCTCCTGGGGTACTGGGTGAGCGTCTCCCAGCAGAGATCTCAGGCTGCGGGGCTGACGTCTGATTCAGACGCCAGGCAGCTCATTTCCAGGAGCCCAGACGGGCCTGGGGCAACGGCATTTAGAACGATCTTGTTTTTGACTGAAAACGGAGCCGCTTCCCTGGGAAGGCCCAGAATCCAGAGGTTGGAGTGGGCACCCTGCTTGGCATCGGCCGAGGTGTCGCTGCTTGGGGTTAGGGAGAAAGGGACCTGCCTTGTCTGTCACCCCCCCAGGGTGCTTGGTCTCGAGTGGGCCCAAAGGAATCTTCGCTGGAGGACGATCTGGGAACTCACGGGAAGCCCCCACTTACTGCCTACAGGGCAAATAGCAGTGATCGGGCTTTTTCCGCCCTCCCGCCATTAGCTCCAATGATCCGCACCTGCGGTCTTACCCGTGTGCCTGATGGCAGTGTGGCGCGGGCGTGCATACGTGGGCGCGCATGTGTGGGCGCACCTGGGCCGGGAGACCGAGCACGTAAGGGCGTGGCAGCAGAGGACCATGCGGGAGAGTTCGGTAGGGGCCAGTGCAGAGGTCACGAGAGAACGCCAGAGAGCCCAGAAAGAGTAAAGATTCACCAGGGGCTAGAAGGCCTGCCAGTCCCCACCCCGGTCCCCTGCCTGCCCTGCACCTGGTTTCCTCACTACAAATGGGACAGAAGGATCATCAAAAGCCCGAAAAAGCCCCCGAGGGCTCGAGGACTCTCCTTCACCCGTCTGCCGGATCACAGAGAACCCGCCCTGTGGCTGCCTGCGCTACACTGTCTTCTGCAGACAAGGCGGGATGAGCGCCGAGACACGACATTCTTCACCTTTCACGGGGTCCACCCCCCACAGACACAGGTGTCCATCCGGCCGGGCCGTGATAACGCCGATCTCCCCCTAAACCCCTCCCCAAAAGTGAACTGTAAGTTTAAATTAAAACAAGAGGCAGGTGAGGATGCAAACGTGGAGAGCAGACTGCATCGTGCACCCCCGGGGCATCTGGACAGTTTCCCCGGGCGAGGAGGAGGTGCCTTCCCGTGAGCCCCGGGCTCAGGGTCCTGGGGAGGGTTTACACATTTGTTCCGGGGCTCAGTCGCCTCCGCAGAACTCCCTGGGCCGAGTGAGGCCCAGACCCGAGCTCCAGAGCCGGCCAGTGGATGCGGCCCCGAGCGTGCAAATCCACGCTGCGTAGAAACAAGACCGTGGCCAGCGAGAGGAAGGGGATTCACGTGGTCTTCAGTTAGGAAGGTTTCCTGGAGGGGCGTGAAGGCAGGTAGGAGTCGGAGGACTAAGAAGGGAGGAGGGAGGCCAGCAGAGGGTGAGGGAAGGACGTGCCGCGCGGCAGAACCGGCCCGGCTGGCGTCGCCTCTGTGGCTTGGCTGGAGACGTGGGCCTTCGACGCCCGGGGCCCTGCACGCCACCCTCCCCTCCTTGCTACCGTATCTGCGTCTCGGAGGCCCTGGAACGTGGCTGCCAGGCCTGTCTCTGCGCCCCTGGCCTGGCCACGGTGCCGTCGGCTGCCCGTCTCGAGTCCTCCCTGGCCTCCATCTCCGAGCTGCCGCACGTCAGCCTCTGCTCCCCTTTTCACTGAACCTTGGATCCAGGTTCAGAAAAATGCCCAGGGCGCGCCAGGCCCAGTCACTGAATCATGGGACTCCCAGCCGTGTGGGGGAGCGGGAGGGGAGAGGGGAGAGAGAGAAGACGGAATGGTCGTGGGACCGAGAGCAAGACCTGGAGGGGAGACTGGCTAACCCCAGCAACCGCACCCCAAGGTACTTCTGAAAATGAAAACCCCACAGGGCACCGGCCGCTGTGTTCTGTCCTCCTGCCTCTGCCGCTCCCTCCCCCCGCCCCTGCTCATCCATTCCCCTCTGTGGGTCTCTCCCGGGCTCAGGCCTGCGTCCCCCGCCCATTCGAGGCCTGTGAGCCATTCTCTGCCTCCGCAGCGCCAGCCCCTGGGGGGCTCTTCCAAGCTCCTCGTTCTTCCCAGACGGTGTGACACCCTCCCCTCCTGTCGCCCTCCCCCCACGACCTGGCTTCCTACAGCAAGGAGCTGAAAGAGCCTCCCTAGCGCTCAGGACCTGCCATTCTGGCCTTTCCTCCTTTTTGAAGAATTTTATCCTCATCCAAATTCTCTGTCCGCCCAGCTCCCAGATGGTAATTCCACTCGCATCAACAACCAAAATTCTTTCTTGGGGGGGATGAAACACCTGGTCCTTAAGGAGGCCTACAGGGTCCAGTAGGACGCTCTGCCCCTCTGCCCACCTCCCGGCTGGCGGGCTCCTTCCTCGCAATTCCTGGAAAGTGCCAAGCACGCGCCTGCCCCTGGGAGCACCCCCGGGGCCGCCCAGGGGTCTCCTGACCCCCTGCCCAGCACAGCAAGACAAGCAACGTCAGGTAGCGGGGCACAGGCCGCGTGCCTGGCCCCCCTGAGATTAGCGAGGGGGTCACGAGCCCAGGCCCGAGCGTGCGCACCAGGCAGCGGGCGCGTCGGGGCGGCCCAAGGTGGCGTCCGCGCGGGACGGGCTGGCCTGGTTCCCTGCAGCGGCGCTCGCTGCCCCTTCGCAGGCAGCCTCTGGGCGGTCTCTTCCGCTCTCCCGGCCCGTGTTTCTCACTACAGTTCACCCTCCCAGCTCCCCCGCTGCCTTCCATCTTATCACCACGTTGAAATCGCCCAGCGAGGGGACCCCCGCGTCACCCCACCAGCGGCGTCTTTGCTGCCTGCGCCCCGCCGGCCGTGTTCTTCGCGGAAGTACCTCCTTGCCGGCGTCCTAGTCGGCCACCTTCTCCCCCAGGTCTCCTTTGCAGCCCTCCCCTCCCTATTGGGGTCATCTCCTCTCGTTCCCGCTCTCCCCGCTGCTCCCCTAAATGGCTGTTTTCCACTGTGTTCTCAGTGACTGGGCCCCGTTCTCTCAGCCCGAGCTGCTCGCCCGCAGTCGCTCACTCAGTGATGGCCTGTGTTGGCCAGCCCGAGCTCTGTGCCGCGCTCTCCTGCGCGCCGCCAGCCACAGGGCGTGTACACCGGGGCCCTGCAGACACCCAGGTGCAACCACATTCCTTTCTCAGGGAGCGACCCCTCGACCTCCAGCTCCCCCATCTCCTTCCTGGAGCCAAGCACCTGGATGGCGCGCCCCGTCAGCCTTCTCCCTCCCAGTCTTTCAACATCTCTTGCCCGCATCGCCAGCTGAGATCTGGGTTCCCTTGTCCGAGGATAGAAGAGGCCAGCGCCATCCTCTACCGCCCCCCCCAATTACCCCCGCCCCCCATGTCTACAGACTGCTGCCTCCCTCTGCTCTCGCTTCTCCCCTTTCATGCTGGGGATTGCACGAAGCTCCTACGTGAGCCCCACCCCGATTTTTTGGCCTCCCCAAATGTGAGTGGGCAAGCTTGGAAATAAAAAGGGGGCACCCTGGTTTGTGAGTCCATCTGTATGTTTAAGACCTCAGGACAAGGCAAAGAGCAGATGGGCAGAGGGACATTTAAAAAAGGTTTGTGGACAAGGAGAGTGAGTGGAGGGAGAACAGAGGGGAAGAGAGATGAGCTGGCCGGCACGTGGCCACCAGCAGCACACGGTGCTGTCCAGCTGGAAAAACGGGAGAGTGGAGAGCGAGGCGGTGCATTACCAAACTTTTTTTTATATAAATATATATTTTTATTGTTATTTATATCTTTTACATTTTGTATTCCCCTTGGGTAACCCAAGATGGATCACCCGTGATCCACCTCCATGGTCCCTTGTGTCCTTTTCTACTCCATTTTGTGCCCTTATCCTCCCCCTCCCCCCACCCACCCCCAGTGTCTCTCTCCTATTTGGTTTCCCTATAGTCCTGTTGTAAGTGAAACCATTTGATATTTTTCTCTTTTTGGTTTGTTTCGCTGAGTATGATTCCCTCTAATTCCATCCATGTCGCTGCAAATTGCATGTGTTTATCTTCTTTCCATGCTGACTAGTATTCCATTGTGTATATGTACCACATCTTCTTGATCCAGTCATCTATTTTTGGACATCTGTGTTGCTTCCATGCCTTTGCTATTGTGAACAGTGCTGCAATGAACACACGGGTGCATGTATCCTTTCGGATTAGTGTTTTTGTGTCCTTTGGGTAAATTCTCAAAAGTGGTAATGCTGTCGTATGGAAACTCCATGTTTAGCAGTTTGAGGAATCGCCATACAGCTTTCCATAGTGGTTGGACCAGTTTACATTCCCACCAGCAGTGTAGAAGAGTTCCTTTTTCTCCACATCCTTTCCAGCATTTGTTGTTGCCTATATTTTTAATGTGTGCCATCCTCACAGGTGTGAGGTGGTATCTCATAGTGGTTTTGATTTGCATTTCCTTGATTATAAGTGATGTTGAGCATTCTTTCATGTATCTGTTGGCCATTTGCTTTTCTTCTTTGGAGAAGTGCCTTTTTAGCTCTTCTGCCCATTTTTTGACTGGGTTATTGGCTTTGTTTTTGTTGTGTGAGTTCCTTGTAAATTTTTGTTATCAGTCCTTTATCGGATGTATTGTGTGCAAAGATCTTTTCCCAGTTGGTAGGGTGTCTGTTAGTTTTGGTTAATGTCTCTTTTGCTGTACAGAAGCTTTTTATTTTGATGTAATCCCACCTGTTTATCTTGTCCTTCACTTCCTTCACTTTGAGGGAAGTGTCGTTAAAGATTTTGCTGAGATGTATGTCGTGTAGAGTTTTGCCTATATTTTCTTCTATAAATTTTATGGTTTCAGGTCTTACGTCTAGGTCTTTTATCCATTTTGAGTTGGTTTTTGTGCAGGGTGTGAGGTAGTAGTCTAGCTTCATTTTTTTGCATGTGGCTGTCTGGTTTTCCCAGCACCATTTATTGAATAGACGGTCCTTGTTCCACTGCATTTTCTTTGCTCCTTTGTCAAAGATTAGCTGTTCATAGATATGTGGCTTTTATTCTGGGTGTTCTATTCGGTTCCGTTGGTCTTTGTGTCTGTTTTTGTTCCAGTACCATGCTGTTTTAGTTATTATGGCTTTGTAGTATAGTTTGAAATCAGGGAGTGAAATTCCTCCGTTTTCTTTCTTTTTAGTCAGGAGGGCTTTAGCTATGCAGGTTTTTTTGTGGTTCCATATGAATTTCATCAGTATTTGATCTATTTCTTTGAAGAATGTCGTTGAGATTTTTCTTGGAATAGTGTTGGATCTGTAAATTGCTTTTGGTAGGATTGCCATTTTGATAATGTTAATACTTCCAACCCATGAGCAGGGGATGTATTTCCAGCATTACTAAACTTTTAAAGTGAAATGGCTGCTCAATTCCACCCCTCGTTCCCAGCAGGCCCCTCCCCCAAGTCCGGTTTATGGCATGCTGTAGGGAGATGTGGGGGCTTGGAGTGCACGGTCTGCCAGCCTGGTCCAACATGAGGGCATTACTCCAGCACCCGCCCCCTGCTCCCCATCATCAGCTTTCGTCCAGATCAAGAGAGGGGCAGAATGTTTAGGAAAGATGGGCTCTGGACCAGTGTGCCACCCCACTACACCTGCTCCCATACCTGTGGGTAGTCTTGTTCCTACTGAGACAGCTAGTGGCCAGCCCCAGGGGACAGATGGGCTGGAGCTGGTCAGCTGCCTTCACAGAGCTGTGTGAGCAGCGCCTGGCGGAGGCCTTATGGGCTTTCTACCGTTTCACTATTAGTGAAATAATTCCTTCGAGGTTACATTTTGGCTTCTCACTTGATCCTGTGTAAAATTACATATTATCCCCAGAAAGGAGAGCACATCAAGTCATAGACAGCGCTCCCTGTACTTTTTCTTGTGGAAAGGAGCATTGAAGACTAGACCCCCCAGTGCTAAGGCTGCTGAATCTGGGGGAGCAGAGTGGGGGTTGGGGGCACAGACAGGAGGAAGGGGGAGTCGTAAAATACTTGGTCACCTGATACCACACATGGGAAGAGTCTTTTTATTTCACCTTCAACTCCCTAACATTACAAGATTGTGTGGGGAATAAAAATCTCCAATTCGAGAAATTAATCACCTAACGTGTCACATACAAAATTGGTTCCCATCATGTCTGAATCCCTGCTTAGCATGAGGTCTCTTTCCTGCCTCAACATTTTTGTGGGTCGTTCTCTTTGGTGCTTGAAAGTCAGTGCAAACCTAATGAAGCAGACTGCGGGGTTAAGTCAGCAACACTGCAAAATATTTGGGATGCTGTGTGTGAAGTTGGTAAGAGCCAAGGCATGAGAACCAAGAGAACCACTGAAATAGCAAAAGAGCAGGGGACAGAGATAGACTGTTAGTAGCTGAATCCAAGGAGAAGATTGAGGATGGTGGTGAGCCCAGGGCTCCCCTAAAGAAGGGCAAACGCTTAAGATTAAGAAAGTCTCTTGGGAAAACTGAAGTCCTCAGGTACTTTTGCAAAAATTATCCAATTTTTTTGTTGGACAGTAATAACCACGAAGGAAAGGATGATGTATGGTAGTGCACCATGTTAACAGAAAAACCATGCCCCAAAGTAACTCTCTTCTGTAACTTAAAACAACAAAAGATCATCACTTTCACAGGGTGATTGGACTCAGTTGGGGGCTTCTCAATTGCGTGCCCTGGTGGCTTCTGTGAGGGGTTAGCGGGTGGGGACAGCCGAGGCTGGACTGGGCGGGCGTCCAAGAAGGATGATGTGGGTGGTGGCTTGGGCCCAGCCAGAGGGGGTGTCTAGAGCCTCTGCACTTGGCAAGCGTGTTCTGAGAGGAGCCCCCTGAGAATGAGCTTCTTCAAAAGGCCAACAAATCAGTAATTGATTTTATGTTTATTTAAGAGCATATCGTTGAAATGACAATAAATATCCTGTTTTATTGAGATGTAATTGACACATAATACTGTAATCGCTTTAGGTGTACAACATTTGAAGAAGATTTGATAACCACAAAATAAAAATCGGTCATTTTACTTTTACTTTTCAAGATAATATACTTCCCTTCCTCTCCCCCTCCCCCCAATATTTACTATAAATTTTTGACCCTCATCTTACTGAGGGTCCCTTTGGAAAAGGAGAGCCTCTTGCACTACTTTTTTAATGTGCACATAGGTGTGTTAACACAAAAAGTTGAGTTGTAAAGGCAGATCCAATGTGAATTATAGCTCTGACCCAGCAGAAGACTGGGGATTGCCAGGGAGAGCAGGCACAGGCACAAACGGAACTTTCACTTCTGGAGGAGCCCAAACCTGAGCTGCAAACACCGCCGCCTCCTTCTTGAGAACATACCTTGGTTTCCAGTTGACTAGAGGGTTTTGAGCAATGTAGTCAGAGACTGTTCTCCAAGGAAGGCATTTGGTTTGGGATCTTCCATCTTGTACTCTGTTAATTACAGACAGAATGTGTACGTGGCTCCTCCCCCTTCCCCAGACCTCCGTGTCCTATAAATCTAAATTCCAGAATCTAAATTTGCAATGAGCAATCTCAAGGATCAGGTATCTCCTGCTGAGAATAGGGCTGGTTCCTAAGCATAACGTTTGCACTAAGCAGTCTTATCGGGGTTGACACCTGTGCAGGGAGCCTTGGTGGAGGGCATGGATGTCTCCCCACCCCACGCCTATAGGGGCGGAGTGATTTAAAGGCGTCTGCTAACACCCCCTTCCTGAGACCCCAGCCAACCCAGACGGAAATGCCTTATTACAGGGAGCAGGGAGGAGACACTTGGGAGGGGAAGACAAGGACGAAAAGGATCGACTAGCCATGCGAAAGCCACAGGTGACTCTCTGACCCTAGTTATCGATCCTCGGGGATTTTCTTGGCGTTGCTCCAAAGCAGGCCCCGAGGCAAGGATATGGCGCGAGCAGCTTGTTTGGGAGGCCATCCCGAGGCGCGCGGGCCGGCAGGGGGGTCCAGAAGCGGAAGGGAGGGGTCAGTGATGACCAGGGCAGAGGGACCCTCGAGAGGTGCATGCACCCACCTCGAACCCCCTCCCGGCGCTGAGCCAGCGTCTCCTGTCCCTCTCTGGGGAGCTCACTCCTCGGGCAATGGTGCCTAGGTCTGCGGGCCTGCCCGCGCCCAGCACCCTGTGCTGGAGCATGGCCATGATGAGAACAGCTAGGCAGGGTGCCGCGGCAGGTGCAGGGTCAGCTGACAGGAACCCTGACACCCAGCAAACCTGGGGGGGGCACCCAGCGGGTGGGTTCTCACCTACACGCTGACAACTGCAGGACGTGACCCAAAGCAGACCCGGTGTGAAGTGACAGTGACAGGATTTATTTCCACCGGGGAAGAGAGTATTCAGGGGCTGGTCTGTGCCAGAGGCCACCGCGCCTGACCCGCAGAGTGTCTGCTGAGCAGAGACTGAGGCCCAAGCCAAAGCCGCATGTGGCAAGCTGGTGGCTTCTCCGAAAACACCCTCCTCACCAGCGGTTTAACTGCCAGGAGCCCAGCAGCATAACCGGTCAGAAGTCCTGGCAGTTTCACTGCCAAAAGCCTTACTTCTGCCCCTTCCACTTCAGCCCTGCTTGGGGGCAGGGGTAGAGTCTGGAGAGCCCCACCTTCTACCGCCCAGTTGAACGTGAGCACCACCCACTGGCCTGGAGGTGGCTCTCACCGCTCCTCTTACAGCCTCAGGGTGTCTTGGGGCTGGCCTCTGGCATCCTCTATCGTAGGATAGAAGTCACCTGCTCTCACCTGCTCTCAAAGTCGCTGTGCCAGCCAAGCGAGGTGCTGCAGGTTCGGCAGCTGAGAAACACCCCGCAGGAGGTTCCTCCTTGAGGAGCTGATGCTAAGTGATGTGACGGACATGGCAGCCAGGGGCAGATCTGTGCGCTTCCCTGAGGGCTTAGAGACATCAGGTTGTAGAGGCGAAGTTGGAGGGGTGTCAGGGCCTGGGGGAGGGGGGAGCGGTCGTGGGTCCAGAGCTTCAGTTCGGGAAGATGAGAACATTCTGGAGCTGGGTGGGGGGAACAGTTGTGCAACAGCGTGAACGTGTGTAAGGCCATGAACTGTACCCTTAAAAATGGTCAACATGGTAACTTTTATTTTTAACCACAATAAAAATGTGGCTGGATCCCTTCCATTTTGAGAAAATAAGTCAATAAATATACTCCCTAAAAGTCAGGAAGAAGTGCAGGTGAGCTCTGACTGCCCCTTGTCCCCTCTCCCTTCACCCCTCCTGGTGGTTCACTGCTCACTGGCTCCACCTGCGTTCCTGGGAACTTGGAAACCAGGTTATGTCCCTAATAAAATGCATCAGAAACAAACCACTTCTGGCGGCCGAGAAAAGGCCGCTGGAAAGTCAAAGCCGTGGGCGCCCGCCCCGAGACCTCCTGCCGTCTGGCACCTCCTCGCCCCTGCGATGTGAAGCCCTGCACGTCCCTCCCACTCCTTGGCCCCTTATGAAGTCCCAGCTCTCCTGCCATTAGGGGAGCTGGGTGTTTTGGGGAGCCTATCCCGCTAACGCTCTTGATGGCCGTCTGGAATAAACTCCTCTGTGCAAAGACATTGCTCGTGGTTCAGAGTTTGGCTTTCTGGGTACCAGGGAAAGTCCCGGTTGGGTCCCAAAAACGAATCACTGTCAGGTGTTCCGGGCTCATGGTGACGGCGCCAGCCCCGCGAGCCCCGACAGAGAGAACAGACTGCCTCGGTCACCCCGGGGACACTGCCAGTACCCTCTCCAGAGGACACGAAGACAGGAGGCCAACTGGACAAAACCTCGCAGAATCTGGATTTCCAGTCGAGTGTGGTCCCCTCGGAAGCAGCCCCGGAGGGGCCGGGGCGGCCGTGCCCGAGCAGCCTGCGTGCGTCCGGGGCAGGCACCGTGGGCAGCGTGTAGATGGACACGCGTGGCCGTGCTCCAGCAAAGCTTTATTCACAGATACTAAAATTAAACTGCATGCAATTTTCACATGTCATAAAAATTCTTGTCCATTTTTTCCCGAACATTTAAACATGTAAAAGATTATTCTTGACTTGTAGGTCACACAGAAGCAGGCGGCGTGTTCGTAGCAGCCCGTCCACGGCGGCCAGCTCTCGAGCCCGCGTGGGTGCCCGATCACTTGCTCCTCGGCTGTGAACTGAGACGAAATGGCGCCTTTGGGGACAAAATGAATGGACCTGGAGGAGATGTGAAGCGAAACAGAAAGTGAAAGGCAGGCAGGGGATAGCTTTACTCATCTGTGGAATATGAATAACCGAAAAACACGTATCGGCAAAATGCAGCACAAATGATTCTCAGACTTAGTGAAAAATGTACCGGTTACAAGAGGGAATGGGGGCGGGAGGAGGGTGCAGGGGAAGAAGGGGGAGAGGACACGGACGGGAGGTCGGTGAGTGTAGCAGGTGCACGTAGGGAGAGGAAAGATGTAACCTGATGTTGTACAGACCGTAAACAAAGATAAATTAATACAAACAATGACAAAGGAAGAAAACCGAACAGGCGCGCCCAGCTTTGGGGACAGCCGACTGGGGCTGGAGTCTTTTAGGGCTTTCTCTCCCGGGATGACCTTCAATACGACCTCAACTGCCCTCTTATAATCCTGACCTCGGGTGGTGAGTCTTGGTTGTTTCCCAGATGTCTGACTTTGCTAAAGGACCAGTGGACTTTGGCCTCAGACCGGGTGGATGAAACCGGTGTAAAGCTGAGAAATGCCTTTTTTTGGCAAATCAGACAATGATACCACAATGAGTGAGAAATTTTCTGCGGCAGTTAACATGACTGTCCATATAACCTGACTCAGCCCACAGGGACTGTTTTTATCCAGCAGAACCATGTTTTGGGGCTTCGGAAGGAATGGTTGGGGTTTTTCCGAGCAGGAATGAAATGTTCACGCTTAAGAACTCCTGTGGGGTGTTTAGAAGGATAATCTCACATATGGCTTTTGGGTACAGCTTGAATAAGCTCCAATTGCTAATAAGTTAAAATACCAGAATGTTCCTGGACCTCCCCGGTGGCGCAGGGTTGAGCGCTGCGCTGTGGAGCTGTCGGCAGCGGAGACGTGAGTTCGACGCCTGGCCGGGGAGAATCCCACCTGACGCAGCAAACCTCTCCTGCCTCGCCCGCTGCTCCCCTCAGCAGTGTATTTCTGATCTGCCTGTTCTGCTCCCCGCTCTGTCTCTGGTGAACCCTCTCGCCGCCCCACACCTCTGGCCTGTGCCCCAGCTTGCATGTATAAATAAAAAAAAAATACCAGAATGTTCCTAATAGCGGGTTGATTAGCTCATACCAGCTTTGTGCCATCACCATCTTAAACGAGGAACATAAGCCTTGTTCCAAGTTGTGGGATAAATATTTCAGGGTATTATTAATGCCAAGGTCACGACCACACTGATTTACTGATGTCTGCATTTGATCGAAATGAGCCCTTTAGAATGATTTGCTCTTAGATCACGCAGAAAGCTAAAAACATTCCTTCAAACACGTACGACAAAAGTAATGGCACAATGAGACATCATTAAAAGCCCTTCAGCCCCACCGTTCCAGCTGGGCATGCGTGAGCACTGGTGGGGCTGATCGAGTGCCTTGGTGCGCCCTACCTTCCCCACATAGATATTTTTGAAGAGCCTAGCACCCCAAAATCTTGCCTTTTAGTTCTACAATTAAGAGCAAGGGCATTTCCCACTGGAACTTTGTTTCAAAAGGCCCCTGTTAGACACGTGAAGTAGGAAATGCAATGTCAGTGCTCCACACACCATGCCCCCAGCCTGGAGGCCAGGCTCCGATTTGTCCAGTCCTTTTCTCTGGGGCTGTCCGCCAGGAAGGCAGAGGACAGCTGCGCACACCCTCTCCACTACGGCACTTCGAGCATCGCCATTCTTACAGCCCCTGCGGCACCTACTTTCCTTGCAGACCTTATTCCCACCTTCCAAGCGTGCTCCTTATTTGCTTTCCAGCAGGGTGGACTGGAAATCCAGAGTCAGAGCCTGCGGGCAGGCTCCTGGGGACTCTCCGGGTCCTTGCACGAGCCCCTGCCTGCAGGTGCTCACAGAACGAAATTCCAGAGGCGGAGATGTGACTTGGGAGACGGGTCTATCACTTAGCACCACCTTACACGGACACACGCTCATGAGCTGTTTTACAGACCCACGCGCTAGAACCAGCTCAGGGAGGGCCGGCATTCAAACTGGCTGACCCCAGAGCTTCGGCTTTTCCTTCATTTACTCAAATACTAGAGTCTCTCCCCCAGGATAAGTTCCATCGTCACTGCTAATCCTGAAAAGGCAGTTGAGAAACTGACAAGTCAGGCAGGTGAGCTGAGGGCCGCTGCGGGGAGAGGCGTCTCCCTCCCGGCCGAATCGTCTTCAAAGTTCAGTAGCAGAGTTGGCTATTAAGACAGCAAAGTCTTGTTGTTCTGGCTCCTTGATTGTTCCCCTCATCCTCCTCCAGCCCAGCTGCCGCAGTTTGCCGCGTTGTGGGGAGACTCCCAGGGAGATGGCGCGGGGGCCGCTCCAGCCTTCTCGCTTCAGGTTTTAAAGGGAGGCTGGCTGGTAAGCAGCCGAGGAGACGAGAGAGGAGCCCAGGTAGCAGGAACTGGGCCAGGGAACTGTTTCTAGGGACTGTCAGGAAATTTCTGCTTCGGGCTCGTTTTCACCTCGGGGCTGTTTCTCTTGAAACAGATCCTGTGGCCCCAGTCCTGGAGGAGACCGGCACCATGAATGTGCCTGCGCGGAACCTGGCAGGTTGGAGGGTACAGTGCGAAAACATGGACAGATGGGCTGGAGACGGGAAGGGCAGCTCTAAGGCATCTTGAGAGATAGGAGGGAAATTAGACGATGAAGCAGAAGGCTAAAGGACAGGACAAAACACGCGGGCAGTGAACAAAGTGAAACTGGTTTGAGAAAGATAAGAATTAACAGCCCACACGATCAGGAACAAAACGATGACTAACAACGAATGATGTATGATTAGCCGGAATCTGTATCTTCTTTCATTGAAGAGCTTTTATGTTTTAAAGTAAGAAGACTTCACATACCTTACCCTCCCTCTCTCCCACTTTGGAGCCCCTTCCTTTTCCAGAATGTCCCAGGTCAGACCCCTCAACCTATTATCCTCGAGCATCGAGCAGTCGCCGCTATAGACGGCTTTTCTCTATCAGTAACTGTTGGGCGAGTGAAGAAGGGATCGAGGCTCCCCCGTCAGCGTCCCCAGGGATGGGGTTCTGAGCGGTACTTGTGGGGTTGAAGAACAAACAGAACATTCGGTTGGTAGAGTGTGGTGGTGCTTTCTGCTCAGTCGCGGTGTGACTGGACCTTGGGTCCGGAGCCGCCTCCCCTCTGAGTATTGTCTAACCACTCCCGGGCACCTGGGCTGCCTCCGTGGAAATTTTTGGTCTGGAAAACGAGGCGTCTTCATGAGGACCCTGGATACTCTTCTGAGCTGTGCCCCGAAACACAACTTGTCAACTTAGGAAAAATCAGGGTTTTCAACAATTGTGTAAAATGGGTAGGGGTGTTTTGGCCCCATTGTTGCAAGCCTGCCCTGTTTTTCTTGCAATAAGCAGAAAGAGAAAATGACCATCAAGCCTTCATTTCCAGAACGAGCCCGCCCTCCTGCCCACACTGCCTGGTCTGGCCCACCGTCGCTACCCTTCTCCATGCCCTGCAGTCTAGACGGCCGAGAACATCCACTGTTCAGACGTCATTGGCATTACCAGGTTGCTACGGCAGCTGAGCTTCTTTTCATGATAATTGGCCATTTAGCCGTACTGGCTACAATGTGTCCCCTCTTTCCCCTAAATTCGTCTAGAATGTGTCATATAGTGACTTACAGGCAAGATACATATTTGGTCATTCAGATGACCAAAGTGCAGGTATGTCTCATGCTGGTCCTCAGCCGCAGTTCCTGGCTCTCAGCTCCCAGCTCTTGGAATTTCCTGGCCCATTTGTGCACCAGGAGCCATAAGACTGGGACAGGTGTCTACGTGTGTCCGTGGTGCAGAAGGCGACTTTGGAAAGCACCTGTGAATGGCAGCTGCTCGTTGGAGGAGCCAGCTGGAACGGAGAGTGGGCCTTCCAGGCCTGGGGTCCTGGGGAGGGGGGAGCTGGGGTAGAGATCAGAGGCATGGCCACGATTTCATCACTTGCACCTGTGAAATGAAGCTCCTTAAAAATCCAAGAGGAAGGGGCTTTGGGGAGCTTCTGGGTGGTGAACGGTGAAGATGTGGGGGCCAGTGGAAGGCCTGGAGAGAGGCATGAAGCACCTGCTCTTTCCTCTGCACCTCGCCCTGGGCTCTCCTCCGTCGGGTTGTGAGTCCTGTCTTCGAGTAGCCTTTGTGATAAATCAGTGATCCAGGGAGCGAGAGGGCTTCTTGCGTTCCGCGTGCTGTTCTAGCAAATTAATCAAAGCTGCGATGGTGTCCTGGGGCCCTGCTGTGTAGCCAGCTGGGCAGGCGCCCAGGTCAGGCATCTGAGTGGGCGGAGAGGGTCCCGGGAGCTCTGATCTGTAGCTATTTGGAAGCAAGAGTTGGCTGGGCCTCGGGGCCTCGGGGCTGGGCTTCGGGGCCCCCCGAGGGAGGAGCCCGGGGAGGCTGAGCCCTTCACCTGTGGCGTCGCCCACCTCCCGGGAGGCAGCGTCAGAATCGAGTTGCATTCTTGGGCTCTGCCAGAGTCTGAGAATTGCTTGGGGGGGCGGGGTTGCAGCACCCACATCCCCTGTTGGAAATTGATCGGCAAGGACACCGCCAACAATGCGGTGTGTGACTCTGTTTGGAAATAGGGTCTTTGTGGATGCAGTTAGTTCAGGTATGCTGAGGTCAAAATGGGTTAGGGTAATGCAATCCTGTGAGAAGAATCTTTACAAGAGGCCCATCGGGAGGTAGACACATCCAAATGGAAGGAGCCATGTGAAGATGGAAATAGAAACTGGAGATGTGTTTATTTTTTTTAAAAGATTTATTTATTTATGCATATGAGAGCGGGGGGTATAGGCCAGAGGTGCGGGGGCTAAGAGGATTCGCCAGAGACAGAGTGGGGAGCAGAACAGGAGGATCGACTGAAATCCACTGCTGAGGGGGGCAGCGGGTAGACAGGAGGGGTCTGCTGCGCCCTGTGGGTCAGCTCTCTTGACGGGGGATCGAACTCATCCTACTGTGGTTGCCTATAGCTCCACAGTGCTGAGACTTAACTCCTGCGCCACCAGGGGGGCCCTGGAGATGTGTTTATGAGACAAGGAACACCAAAGAGTGTCAGCAACACTAGAAGCCAGGAGGAGAAAGTCAGAAGGAGGCCCAGGACCCTGCCCACACGTGAGTTTTTCCATGGTCAAATTTTTAAAAATCTCTCTGGCAAGTTATAATTTGCTTTAATTACTTAAATTGTCCTAATTATTTAAATTGCCTTAATTATTTAAATTGCCTTGATTACTAAGCCTTGCTCTCTGGCAGGGAAATCCCTACACCCTATTCATTTATTGGGGGGCAGCAATGTCCCCGGTTCTCTGCCCACACCCCTTCAGATTCCCTTACAGTCTCCACTTCACTACCAGCTTTTCCTGGGAACGCTTCCTAATAAGTCACTTTCACATGTAGCTCCCAGGGGTGCCCAGGGAACTATTTTAAAACTTTGATATTCCAAATGCACTTTAGAGTATCTTCTCAGGTTACATGAAAACCCTGTAGAGAGTTTGTTTGGAATTATATAGAATAAACAGATCAGCCTAGGGGGATAATCATCCTCAAATGTTTAGATATTATGACATGAATATTTTTCACAAGTAAATATGACTTTTTTCCTTATGTGTCTTCTCTAATAGCTTCCTACCAACATTTTATAATTATCTGAGCATGGTCTTACATTATTCTATTAGATTTATTTCTATATGCTTTGTAGTTTTTGTGGCTATTGTAAATGGTGAACTTTTTGTTTTAATTTTGCTTCCGAACTATTCCAGTGTGTAGAAATGTAATGGATTTTAACTCCAGGTCCTATATTTTTGGTGGAATTCTGAACATTGTGGATAAGAGATGTGTGTCTAGCAAAGCCTACAGACTTCTTCTTAAAAGAATATTTTCAATGCAGAAAATAAAATGCATTGGATTACAACAAAACCAGTTTGATGAATTTCAATCCTATCCACAAATCCTTTGGAGGTCCAAAGGCCCCTGGTTAAGTATGGTGCAGAAAATGCTGTTATCTTCCCCAGGGAAGGTTGACTGCAAACCTTGATGCGGCAGAGAGTGGAGCTGAATTGTCTTTATCTACTCGTGAACCATATTTCGATGGAGACTGCACTGCAGTTTTGGAAGGCTTGGCCCGTCTGGTTTGCACTCCCCTGCCAGTCACGCCTAATAGGAGTCCCCAACAGGGACTTCTCTTAGAGCGAGGTAAGTGCCACCGAAGAGGCAACCCCCACCACCCAGTGTCCTTAGGGGTAGTGTAGTTGGCAGAAGCAAATGCATTTCCGCAGATAATAGCCTTAGACAGATTGTAGCTATCAAGACATTTAGTCACAGGGTTCTGACATTTAAGAAGTTGGGGGTTTGGAGTTTTGTTGGCTTCCAGAGATAGGAGAGCTTAATAAAGCCAGAGAAATGATTCTTTAGTTTTCTGCTGGAAATGCTGTAAATAGCTTTTTACAAGTTCTGTCTGTCATCTTTTTATGAGAAACATTAATTGTTCCTCTCTCATATGTTTGTGAAGGAAAAAGCATTTCTAAATCTGCTTGTTACTTACAAGATAACAGGACAAATGAAAGATCAGAGGTCAGTTGCCTTCTGCCCTTTCAGTGCTCCAAGAAACTATTTAAGGTATTTTTAATATACAGTTCTGTCCTTTTAGTTAATTTACATAGATTTTGGCAACAAAAAGAGTTACATAATAGCACACTCTCTTTCTATTAAATAGAGATCTAAGTTTAAAAAACCCACTATTCAAATTTAGAAATATTGGGGCCTCCCTGGTGGTGCAAGGGGTTAAGCGCAGCACAATGAAGCTATCAGCAGCCACTGCAACACGAGTTCGATCCCCAGCCAGGGAGCTTCCCACAGGGCGCAGCAGACCTCTCCTGTCTCCCCGCTGCTCCCCTCAGCAGTGTACTTCAGTGGATCTGCCTGTTCTGCTCCCCACTCTGTCTCTGGTGAATCCTCTCACCACCCCACACATTCTGGCCTACACCCCAGCTTATATGCATAAATAAATAAATCTTAAAAAAAAAAGAAACAAATTTAGAAATATTGAATGTTAGGTTAAAAAGGAACTTTTTAAAGATTTTTGTTTAGAGCAGTTTTAGATTGACAACAGGATTGAAGGGAAGGTAAAGAGATTTGCCAAATGCACCTTGTCCTCACACACCCACAGTCCTCTCTGCTATCGAGCGCCCCACTAGAGGGGTACATTGGTGCTAAGTGATAAGCTGACATTGACACATCATAATCACCCAAAGACCATCATCTACCTTAGGGTTCAGCCTTGGTGGTGCTCATTCTGCGGATATGGAGTAATGTGTAATGACAAGCAAAAATGGAGACAAAAATGGAAACACGATATACTAAAATCAGTAGGGTTCTGCAAAAGCTGTTCTAAGAGAAACATTTATAATAAACGCCTATATCAAGAAAAAAGAAAGAACTAAGCAACTTAACTTTGTACTTCAAGGAACTAGGAAAAGAAAAGCGAACTAGGCCTAACTAAGTTAGGAGAATGAAGAAATTAACAAAGATCAGAGTGGAAATACATGAAATAGAGACCAAAACAATAGAATAGGTTAATGATCTAAGAGCTAGGTCTTTGAAAAGATAAAGTAGAGAAACCTCGAGATACTCTAACCAAGAAAGGAGAGAGGAACACAAATAAATAAAATTATAAGTGAAAGAGAAGCCATTACAAATATAAAGGATCATAAGGTACTGCTACAATTATATACGAACAAATGAGAAAACCTCGATGAAATAAATTCCTAGAAATATATAGCTACAAAGACTGAGTCATGAAGAAATGGAAAATCTGCACAGACCAATTACTAGTAAGGAGATCGGAAAAAAAAAAAACAAACCAAAACGCTCCCAACAACAACAACAAAAAGGATGGTTTCACTGGTGAATACTACCAAACGTTTAAAGAAGAATTAATACTAATCTTTTTAAAATTCTCCCAAAAAATAAAAGAGGAGGGAACATTTTCAAACCCATTTTACCCCATACCAAAACCAGACAAGGATACCATAAGAAAACAAAATTACAGACCAATATCCTTGAAGAACACAAATGCAAAAGTCCTCCTCAAAATATTAGCAAACTAATAATTAAATAGCACACAAAAATAATCTTACACCTTGATCAAATGGGATTTATTCCAGGGATGGTTAAACATCTGCAAATCAATCAATGTGAAACACCATATAACAAATAAAGGATAAAAATTATATGATCATTTCAGTCGATGAAGAAGAAGCATTTGACAAGATTCAATATCCTTTCATTATAAAAATGCTCAAAAATTGGTTGTAGAGGAAATGTCCATCACCATAGTAAAGGTCATAGATGACAAGCCTGGCCAATGCCATTCTCAATGGGGAAAAACTGAATGACCAGGAGCACTTGTCACTCTTGTCACTTCTACTCAACATAATACTGGAAATCCTAACCAGAGAAATTAATCAAGAGAAATAAATATAGTCACATGAATCATAAAGGAAGAAACAAAATCTCTATTCACAGAAGACAATTGTATAAAGAAACCCTGGAGATTCCATCTAAAACTCTTCAAACTAGTCAGTGAACTCAATAAAGTTACAGGATGCCAAATCAACATATAAAAATCAATTTTTCTGGGGGCCTCCCTGGTGGCGCAGGGGGTTAAGTCTTAGCCTATGAAGCTATCCGCAGCCACTGCAGCAGGAGTTTGATCCCCGGCCGGGGAGATTCCCACATGATGCAGCAGACCTCTCCTGCCTCGCCCGCTGCTCCCTCAGCAGTGTATTTCTGATCTGCCTGTTCTGCTCCCCACTCTGTCTCTGGTGAATCCTCTCACCACCCCATACCCCTGGCCTGCACCCCAGCTCTTGTATGCATAAATAAACAAATCTTTAAAAAATAAATTAAGAAAACAATTCCACTTATAATAGCACCAAATGAACAAAATGCTTAGGAATAAGTTCAATAGGAAGGTGAAAGGTTTATACCCTAAAAACTATAAGACGTTGATGAAAGAAATTGAAGAAGACACAAATAAATGGAAAGAGATTCCATGCTGGTGGATTAGAAGAATTAATATCATTAAAATGTCCATTGTACCCAAAGTGACCTACAGATTCAATGCAATCCCTATCAAAATTCTGATGTTATTTTTTTTCACAGAAACAGGATGATCCTAAAATTTGTATAGAACCACATAAGACTCTAAAGAGTAAAAGAAATCTTGAGAAAGAAGAACAAAGCTGGACAGAGTATACATCCTGATTTCAAACTATATTACAAATGTATAGTAATCAAAATAGTATAGCTGGCATGAAAAAAAATACATGTATTTATATATTCATACTATTTATATACTATTTTGATCCCAGCTCTCTCTATATAGAGCTGGCATGTAGACAGATTGACAGATAGATAGATAGATAGGGATCCATCTATTTATCTATATGTAGTGAGAGCTGGCATCAAAATGGTATAGCTGGCACATAGATCAATGGAACATAGTGGAGAGCCTAGAGATAATCCCATACAAATATAGTCAATTCATTTATGAAAATGAAGGCAAAGCTACACAATTGACTAAGAATAATTTTTCCAATAAATGGTGTTGGGAAACCCACACAGTCATAAACAGAAGGATAAAACTGGACCCCTATCTTATATCATCCACAAAAATCAACTCACAATGAATTATGAATGGGAACATAAAACCTGAAACCCTAAAACTCCTAAAAGGAAATATAGGGGTAACCCCCTTGACATTGGTCTCGGCAATACTTTTTTTTTTTTTTTTTTGACACCAAAGGCAAAAGCAGCAAGCGGGACTACATTAAACTAAAAAGCTTCTGCATAGCAAAGAAAATCACCAACAAAATGAAAAGGTGACCTGCAGAGTAGGAGAAAATATTTGTCAGTCATGAATCTTAGGAGGGGTTAAGATCCCCTTAATATGAGTTCTTATATGAAGAACTCACCTCTTTTTTTTAAAGATTTATTTATTTATGAATACAAGTACTGTGGTGTAGGATGGTGAGAGAATTCACCAGAGACAGAGCGGGGAGCAGAACAGGCAGATCAACTGAAATCCACTGCTGAGGGGAGCAGTGGGGAGACAGGAGAGGTCTGCTGCCCCCTGTGGGAAGACCCTTGGCAGGGGATCGAACTCGTGCTGCAGTGGCTGCCGACAGCTTCATGATACTGAGACTTAACCCCTTGCACCATAAGGGAGGCCCATCACAGACCTCTTTACACAAGAGTTCACAGAACTCAGTAGCATACAATTAAAAATCATTTTAAAATGAGCACAGGAACTAAGTAAACGTTTTTCTAAAGAAGACATACAAATGATGCTCAACGTCATTCTTTGCTTGGGAAAGGCAAAGAAAAACCACTACACGCTACCTCCTCTCACACTTGTTAGAACAGCTCTTATCAAAAAGGCAAGGGTGAGTATAGGTGAGAATGTGGAGAAAAGGAAGCCCTAGTGCATTGTTGGTGGGAATGTAAACCAGTTCAACCACTATGGAAAATAGAATGGAGTTTCCTCAAAAAATTAAAAGTAGAAGTATCCTATGATCCAGCAATACCACTTTTGGGTATTATCCAAAGGGAGTGAAAGAAGAACCCTGAGTATATTCTGTACTCCACATTCATTGCAGCATTATTCACAACAGCCAAGATCTGAAAACAACCTAAAAATCTGTCAATAGGTGGATAAAGAAGAATCTATACGATATTACTCAGCTATGAGAAAGAAGCACATTCTGCTATTGGTGACAACATGGGATGAACTTGAGGGCATTGTGCTAAGTGAGAAGTCAGGCGGAGAAGACGAACACTGCACCGTCTCACTGAAATGTGAACTTTACAAAAGCTTGACTCAGAAACGGATGGAATGGTGGTAACCACTGGCGGTGGTGGGGGAAAGAGGAGCAGAAAAGTCAGGTCACTGCAAGGCGGACCATTGTAAGTGGGGACCCTCTGTATGTGTCTCCCATTGATTCTGTGTCTCTGGAAAAGCCTGACTAATGCAAAGGCTCTTAGAGCTATGGGGTTTGTCTTCTCTACGTCTAGTAGCTGTTGGGTACAGTTTCAATAGCTACGTAGCCAGGCTTTAAGTGGCTGAAAATACATGTACTCGGTCTCTGGAAAGCAGTTGGATGTGCGAGAATTGGAGTCTGGTGCCGGTGAGTTTGGAGCTAACATCCCAGGATGCTGTGATGAAAAGCGACATGGCGACCCCTTTAGACCAAGACAGAGGAGCCATGTTTGGTCCTTTTATTTAATGCCGATGGAGCCAAAGTGGGGGTCCCTGTTTAGCACATGTCTTATTGGGAAGGGCGCTTCTCTTAACTCTTTCTTAAGGGACAGCAATGAGTGGGGTGGGTGGGGGGGTGGTCTACACTCACACGAACGCTCTATCTCCCTTCCTCGTCCACACCACACCAGCCTGGAGAGGAAAGCAAGGCTCAGGTAACCATAGCAACATTATCCAAGCTAGTTGCGTCCTCGCAGCCGCAGCCACCGCCGTCTCTGTCCACGCTCTCCCCTGGAGGTGCCTAGCAGGGCTCCTGGGCGCTCCTTGGCTGGCAGCCGCTCAGACGCACCTTCTGCAGCCGCTGGTGTGTTTGCTTGAGAACGCTTCTCTTTTCTTCTCATGAAAGGACAGTAAATGCTTATGATGGTGGTTCTGGGCAGTAGGAAACTATGAAAAGACAATTAAAAGAGACCCATGGGAGAGATAACTACTAACATTTTTATACCCTTCCTCTTAGCTTTTTGAAGGCATATTTATAAATATTTCACACATTACATTTTTGTGTTTGACTTTTTATACCTTCAATTAAATACACACTTCCCTGTGCCGTTAAGTGTGTCTCAGAAGCATGATGGAGTCACCATGAGCACACGCCGCGTGGTGCACGGAGTCTGCCCAGCTGCTGCGCGTCTGGCTGGCTCCCGATTGCCCTTGGGAGGGCGGTGACCCCGTGTCCCCCTGCTCCCAGTGGGCTGGGGAAAGGCCCCCCTTTCTGTGTTTAAGTTTCCAGGCATCGGGAAAGATGCATGTGCTTCTTGGTCTCTTTCTGCCTCTGTGATCTTAGAACATTCCACCAGCCCCTTTTTGCCTTTGAGAACCCCCTTCTGAAGAGTGAACAATAAACCAAACTGGTTGTGAAAAGGAGAGAAGAGCGGGCGACAGGAAGCGCACGGGGTGCCAACAATGGCATCTCAACAAGAACACCAAAAATGAGACATTTTATCATTAAATTCACCCCCAAGAGCATGGAACGCACCTCACACCTGTGCGGAATCTAAGCGGGTGGACGAGGGCGGGGCGGGAGAGGGGAAGACTGTGCCAGGGCGCAGGAAGGAGCCGGCATGGGGCCTCCCGGGCCCAGCACCCCACTCTCACCAGACAGAGTTGGAGTCATGGCAGTAGGGACCCAAGAGACACCCCTCCAGGCCCGCAGCAGCCCTGCCCACACAGCCGAGTCAGCTCGCGAAATGTCCATCAGCAGAGGACAAGCAAGACGGGGCTGGCCGTACAACTGGTCGTTACTCAGTCTGGAAAAGGGGGTGTTCTGACCCCCCCCCTCCAGCGCAGATGGCCCAAGAGGGCCGGCCGCCCAGTGGAACAAGCCTGCAGAACAGACAAGCACTGGGGTTCCACTTCCTGTGTGGTCCCCTGAGGTCCCTGTAGGAGTTGACTCATTGAGACGGAAAACAGAAAGGGGCTGCCAGGGTGGGGGGGAGGCGGGGGGGCACCAAGCTGAGGGGTGCAATTTTCGGTTTGCCCGTGGAAGTCTCTGCAGGTGGGCGGTGGGGACGCTTCCCCGTGTGAGTTAATGTAATGCCACTGTGTGCTCAAGGAGGTTAAGATGGTAACTTAATGTTGGGAATATTTTACACACACACACACACACACACACACAGAGTACAGCAGCAGGGGTAGAATCTGAGGCTGGAAACTAATAGAACAATCAGAGACCTAGGGGCCTCCCTGAGGGCGCAAGGGGTTAAGTCTCAGTACTATGAAGCAATCCACAGCCACTGCAGCACGAGTTCGATCCCCAGCCAGGGAGCTTCCCACAGGGCGCAGCAGACCCCTCCTGTCTCCCCACTGCTCCCCTCAGCAGTGTGTTTCAGTAGATCTGCCTGTTCTGTTCCCCACTCTGTCTCTGGTGAAGCCTCTCACCGCCCCCCCACATCTCTGATCTACACCCCAGTTTGTTTCATAAATCAATCAATCTTTAAAAAATAAATAAACCAAATTAAAAAAAAAAGAAAAAGAAAAAAACAGAGTGAGAGCAAGAGCGCGCAGCAGGAAGAGAAGCCCAGAGCCCAGCGTCTTCCTTTGTGGCAGGAGCCTGCTGTCCTGCTGCACGGCTGCAGGAATTGCCCAAAACCCCGAGAAAACAGAGCCCAGTTGGGAGTATTTTTAAAGGGCGGCCAAGCAGGCGCTTCTCTTCCAAAGAACAGGACTGATTCCACTGTTGGCTTTTTAAATCCTTTGTCTTCTAATTATTTAACTTTGATTTTTTTTTTGCTTTCTCACCCAATAAATGTTCTGAAATTGGCTAAAAGAACATAAAAATAGGATCATCCAAACATTGGGTTTGCAGCGTGGGCTGGGGAGCAGAACAGGCGGATCCACTGAAACACACTGCTGCAGGAGCAGCGGGGAGACAGGAGAGGTCTGCTGCGCCCTGTGGGAAGCTCCCTGGCCTTGGGTCGATCTCGTGCTGCAGTGGCTGTGATAGGTTCATAGTGCTGAGACTTAACCCGTTGTGCCACCAGGGAGGCCCCTATTTCAAATCTTAATTATCATGTAATTTGCATTTAATTATGACTTTAATGTTAATGTTAGCATAGTTTTATATTTATAATTTGGGGGGATAGTACTTCCCTACGTTTTCATTCAAAGTGTCCTATTCCCAGTTGCCAAAGCCACAGCCCTGCTGTGCGAGAAGGCCAGAGCTGGTCTCTTTTTGAACTTCCTTTTTAGATGAGGCTGCCTCACAGTTTTCAGAGCAGGAGTATGGGGGTGATGCTGGAAGAGGGGGGAGGGCGGGGAGAGTGGAGGTGGGACAGAGCACCCCTGTAGGGTAAACGAAAGAGTCATCAGGTTTTCCTGCCCTCCCCTCAAGGACAGACCCCTGCGGGCCTGCACCCTGCCTGATGGCGGCACCCGGAGCAGGGCGTGGGCCTGCGTGAGGGGGCGCACCTGGGCCAGAGACCGGGCTCATAAGCCGCATCAGCAAAAGATCAGGGATAGCAGCAGCAGCAGCAGCAGAGAACAGAGCATGGAGCAGAGGACTATTTGGGTGCAGCAGAGCAACTACGAGGTGCCACCAGAGAGCCCAGAGAGAGTGAAGATTCGCGGGGCGTTGGGAGGTCTGCCAGTCTCCTGGCCCCCCAGCCCTGTTGCCTGCCCTGCACCTGGTTGCCTCTCTACAAGAGACCATTAAAAGCCTAAAAAGCCCCCGAGGCTCCAGGCCTCCTCTGTTTGACTGCGCAGCTCTGTAGAGAACCTGCTCCTGGCGCCTTCTTGCCGCCACAGCCCCGCAGCGACGTGGGCAGGCGCTGGCGATGACCCCATGGACCGGGTCAGCATAGTCACCGGGCTCCATTTATTTTAAGTCCAGAAGTGGTGAACTGCTCTGTGCGACGGCTGACCCGTGGCTTTGGGGGCGTCTCAGGGGCAGGCCGTAAGGAAACCTGGGGGAAGGGACGGTGTCGCTCTCTCCTCTGCGCCGATGTTGTCACAGGTGTTCACATTTGGCAAAACTTATCGCATTAACTGGGGAGTTTATTGATGTTGATAGGCAATTTGTTGCATGGGGTGGTGCCTCCATAAAGCCATTTACACTTTTCAAAGGTCCCCTCCTGCCAAGAATGCTCCAGCAAAACCCCTTTATCGGACTCAGAGATAAGGCTGTGCCAGGGGCTGCCAGCAGACAGGAGGCACATGCAAGAAAGGGCTGGGAGACTTGTGCCCCGAGTTCCCTAAGAGGGGTCACTCAGGGGCCTAGGGGAGTTGCGGGAAGAGCCGGGCTGCTTGGTCTGTCCAGAACCTTCCGCTCTGACCTAAACTGAGGTCCTCATCTACAAGACGGCAGCCTTGGGCAGGTCAGTCTTCAACAGTCAGGGCTTCCTGGCCTGGTGAAAATACCCTGCGGTTTCCTCCTGGATAAATCTGAATTTGAACTCCAACTCCACAAGGCACTGGCCTTTGCTCCTGTAACCTATGACCTTTGACCCTGCATGTCCTAGGCATAGGAGGTTGTTGCCCCTCGTGGCTGTGGGCAGGACGGGGGCTCCGGGGTGCTTCTTTTCACCTCTCTCCTCCTGGTGAAGCTCTTGGTCTACCGTGTCAGAGAAATCGGATTTTTTTCCTTTACTTTTCTGGTCCTGAATTTCATTTCTACTTTGAGCCATCTGTCCACTGCCGAGCAGAAGTCACCCGTCTGTGTAGGGTAAGTAGAGGTTGTCAGGTTTCTTCTGCCCTCCTGCCATTAGCATTAATGATGGGCCCCTGGGGTCCGACACGTGGGCCTGATGGCGCCAGCTCGGCGTGGTGAGTGGGTGCACCTGGGCCTGGAGGCTGAGCATATAAGGGCGCAGCGGCAGAGGCCCGTGCGTGGTGGAGACCAGCGGAGGGCCGGGAGGGAAGATTCGCTGGGGGCTGGGAGGCCTCTCTGCCTGCCCTGCTCCTGGTGGCCTCTCTACCAATGCTGTAGAACATTAAAAGCCTGAAAGCCACCGAGGACTTCACCCGTCCGCCTGGATCTTCGAGAAACTGCTCCCGCCTTGCTGCCGCTACAGTCTGTTGCCTTCCCTCGGAGTGACTTCCAGCTGTAGACCCCAGGTTTCTGTGGGGCTGTGGAGGAGCTGGGGTCTGATCTCGTGCATTTGGGGGACAATCCTGTTCCTGCTCGATCACGCCCCCTCGCCCTCAGCTGGCCGCCGCCCCACCCGCCCGCTCTCTGCCCTTTGGGAGAAGCGCCTGACTCAGGGAGGCCGTTGGACAGGGAGGCGCCGAGGTCCCGCCCTCCACACCCCCAAGGGCACGACCACGTCATCTTCACACCTGGAAACATCTGGGGTTAAAATAATCTAACCCCTGTGGGTGTGAAAACCAAGTGAGCCGGAGCGGACGACAGTGCCTGGAACTTGGTGAGTCTTCGAGAAGTGGCATCATTTTGTCCTCTGGGGTGTGGGGCCCGACTGTCCTCTGCCTGGACTCGGGCACTGGGGCTCTACCAGGAGAGGAGGCGCTTGGCCCTGCTGGTCTCTCTCCAGACAATCTGGGGGTTCTGTGGGAGGGAGAGGGCAGGATGCAGGACGCCATCGCAGCCTCCTCATCCAGGGGCCCCCCTCCAGAGGCCCCCATCCCCAGGAAACTGGTCTTAGGGAAAGAGGGTGAGGGCAGAGCGCCCAGTTCCTCTGAAAAGTGCATCGGACACCTGGCCCCACCTGCCTCTGGTCTCGAAGCCAAGGCCGGACGCCGTGCTGTCTGCACACTGCCTGGCAGGAGACTTGTGGGTGCAGGGACATGCAGGGGCACCCTTTGGGGTCCTCTCCAGATGCTAGCCTCTGCTGGTCCTCTGGGACCAAGAGGAGGTACTGGGGGGCAGGGAGGAAGTTGCCAGTGAAGCACCCCATAAGTACTAGGGCTGGGACAGCTGCTTAGGCCTCCCACGCAGGATTCAGACCCAGGGGTGAGAGCCCCTGTAGTGCGGGCGCAGGAGAGGCCGCTGCCTGCCATCGAAGGCCGCCGGCAGAGGTCAGTATTCAGCCCAAACGAGCGGGGACCGTCCAGGAATAAAATCGGCTCCAGCTGCCTTTCTCCTGTGGACACGTGATCTATTTGCGGGTCGCTTCATGGGTAGGCTTGATGTTTGGAAGTGAATTCAGGCTGAAAGGTATTTTTGAAAGGGAGTGTCACCCTGCCACCTTGTGGTAATACCTGCAAGGGTGTCTTGCTATTTCTGCGGACTTTCCCCCCAAAGGACGGTGTTTGATCCCCCCTTGTCTTAGTAACCATCATTGCACTTTCTGTGAAAAGCAGATGACTTACATGTAGACTACCACTGAGGTCAATCGCTGAGGTGCACGATGCTGAAAGTATTCACCCATCAAAGGCTGGTCTTCCTTCTGCCATGAAGAGAATGAGGCGCTGGGGGACATTCCTGCTCCATGCGCTGATTTGCCAGAAAACAGGACAATTTAATAAACATCTATATTAAAAGGCAAAAAAAAATTTGTATCTTCTGAGGAGCTCCAGATAAACGGGAAAGAAAGTGAAGACGGCAGAGGAAGCTGGGAGGGGTCTGGTTAGGGTAATGGACTCTTCTTCCACTAGGGGGGAGCCGAGGACTGCCGGCAGGGAGAAGCCAGCCGCGGCGGAGGGGGCGCACAAGCCCTGTGCTCCCGCACAAGAATCGAACAGAAAAATGAGCATAGTTTCCACACCATAAAAAAAAGAGTATTTTGTCAATTAAAAGCACTTCTAGGTAGAGCATTCCCTTATCAGGCATATGCTGAAAGGAGGAACGTAAAAGAATATAGAGAATGATCCATATTCTTCTTGCTTCTTGCTTCCATTGTCTAGCCAGGCCCACCCCACCCTGGGTGTCCTCAGTGCAGCCTCCTGCGGGCAGGGAGGTGGAGAAAGGGCGTCAGACAGACCCTGGGCTCCTAGACAAGAGGTACCAGGCATCTGAGTGGAGTGAGATGGGGAAAGACTTTTGGAGACATGAAGAGAATTGCCACGAGTTTAGGGGAAAAGAACTGTGTAAGGTTTATCTAGGGGAGACGTGTTTGCTTGTTTGTTCTGCTCGTTTGTTTTTGTCTTTAAATTATTTGCCGCTGGAAAGAAGTGAGTCACGTACCAAAAGCGCGAACATAGAGAAAAGGCGAGTTTTGGAGATCACGAGCTTGTTTTGTACATGTTGAAATCTACTTAGCTTCCACAGGAATCTGGAAGTTTTAACTGTCCAAGGGAAATCTGGACATTTCTCTCTGAAGTCCAGAGTGCAGTATTTCATGTGATTCAGAGGCGATGGCAGACTTGAGGTTGTCCAGGAAAAGATTGCTGATGAGGAAACAGCAGGGCCAGGAACAGATCTCCAAGGACAGATCCCAAGGACAGAACCCCGGGGCAGACCCCCAGGGCAGATGCTTCTGACTTCCATGGGGTTCCTTGCAGCTCAGGAAAGGCAGGGGGCTGGAGATGGCAAGGGTGGCTTGAATCGCTCCTTCCTTGCCAGAGAAGGGTTACCGAGCACTTTCCGGATGGACTTGATTTTCAACTCTGTCATGAATCAGCCATAGCCGATTATTCTGCTCTCTGACCTACTGTCCGGTCGTTTTACCGAGCGCGTGATCTAAGTGCTTCCTCCAGACATTAACGCCTCTGTTCTCACACCGTGCTCCAGAAACACAGAAAACACTCACTCGGAGAATGTAACTTTCCCGTTCATTTATTTCTCTACCATCGTGCCCAATTCTATGGGCGCAGCGTCGCGTCAATCTCTGGGAGGCAGGAGGAGGCCAGGGTGGGAGGAATGTGCTCCCGGCTGAGAGGGGCTGAGTCCAGTTGGCATACATGAGGTTGCCTCCCTGCATCCAGAAACCTCTTCAACTCCACTCTGTAGGTGCCTGGTCTTCCAAAAATGTATTTAAACAGGCTTGGGCCTCCCTGGTGGCTCCAGAGGTTAAGTCTCAGCATTATGAAACTATCTCAGCACGAGTTCGATCCCCAGCCAGGGAGCTTCCCACAGGGCACAGCAGACCCCTCCTGTCTCCCCGCTGCTCCCCTCAGTAGTGGTTTTCAGTGGATCCTCCTGTTCAGCTCCCCACTCTCTCTGGTGGATCCTCTCATTCCCCCCGCATCTCTGGCCTCCACCCCAGCTCTTGTATGCATAAATAAAAAATCAATCTTCAAAAAAAATAAGAATTACAGCCACACAGGGTGGTCATACAAGCTACGTCATCCTTATGTGGAGCTGATGGCTCGGGGTTCTCCAGGGTGAGAGCAGAGCCCCCCAAACTGTGGACAGAGGCACACCCCGGCAGCCACAGCTCCTGGAGAGGACATATCCAGTAGGTCCTCGGACAACACAGGGACACATCAGTCTTAGATGTACGTTCACGTAGTCATTCAACAAGCACTGGCAGCTTTGTTGGTGCTGAACTGGGAGAACAATTCGTGGGAAGAGTGAGTGACCTCGTGCATCTCTCCTGTGAATGTGCACTTATCTGAGGAGGGGCTCCGGTGCTCTCCTTCCTCCTCAGCATTCTTCCAGCTAAAGATCACTTTCTCACGCCTGTCCCCGGTGAGGCAGCTCCCTTCGGGGTCTTCTTCAGCACGTCTGAAGGATGCATGAATTATGGGGCTAGAATTTGGACACTGTTGTTCTGTTTAGATCCTCGCCAAGGGCGGAGCAGATGGCTGGGCTTAGCGAAGTCTCCCCGTTCCCATGAACACCCAGCATCCTGCTGTCCCCCGGCCTCCCCCACCCGCCCGGTCCTGGACAGGACGGCCTTTTCTAGCTTGGGGGGATGGTGAGGCTGCAGTGGGGTTGTGCCTGGGATTTTCCCTAGCCCGAATGTGCGTTCCCCACGCGGCTGCGGACCACAGCACCAGCCCTGCTCGCCCCGCCGTCACCTGCGCCTTTGGTAGCACCTTCTCCAACTCTGCTCAGCAGAGTTGCTTGTGTCCTTGAACTCCAGCGCACGTTCTGGAGTCCTCCCTGTTGCTGCTTACTGGGCGCGTTTGCCTATGTATCCATTGATTCTTCAGAAACTTGGCAGGTGCTCTGCCAGAACTAGATGTGACCCCCGGCGTGCAGCAGGCGAACCCCTCTCCCGAGGCCTGGGGTCTAGAGGCCAGCTCAAGACGCGAGCGTCTGGGGGTGGGGGCAAAGAACAGGGTGCTGAGACGGAGAGTCCCAGGTAGAGGGAGCAGCTCCGGGGCGGGGGGCAGTGGCAGCTGGCCTCCCACATTTGAGGCCGCGCCAGTTTCCTCTGCTCGTGTGGGAAAGCGTTCCTGGCAGAAGGAGCTGTAACACATAAGCCTTGTCAGGAAAGAACTTGGCCCGCGCACACAAAGGAGACCAGTGGGACCCAGCTCAGCGCGGGAGGAGGAAGGACGGATTCCCGCGTCTGGATTCATTTACAAGCGCCATGGGAAACCGCTGCAGCGCTGGAGCAGGAGACGGCCGCGACCCCATAAAAGGCATAAATCTCTCCGTCCGCAAACTCGGGTGTGCAGAAATGGGCCTTCTCTGAAATCGAATTCAGCTGAGTTCACGACTTTTCGTTTCTTCTGAAGGAGAACATCTTGCCCGAATTCTTTCGCCCCCCGTTCACGACCATCACTCAGGCCACCTCCTGCTCACTGGGGGTTTTCCCCACCCTCCGCTTCTCCATCTCCCCAGCCTGTGTGGGCGTCCAGCTCACGCCGCCCTGCAGTGGGGCAGCCCAGCCCGCCAACCCATCTGAGTCCCCTCAGCACCTCTGGGTGCTTTAACCGTTCCTTTGCTGCCTGCCCCACCCACCCTCCAGCACCCCGCGGGCACACGAGTGCTCTGTGGGTCGGCAGCAGGAGGGCTGTGTCCTAGGGCCAGGCTCGCTGCAGCTTTGGGGCCGCTTCCTGGGCACCCCATCCAGCCCTCAGCCCCGGAGACAGGGTGCTGGAACCCCCAGCGTCGAAATATTTAGATTCCCGATTTTCTTTTTCTCACCAGCAGATTGGGCCCTGCCTCCTTTTGGGCTGGAAATGGCTTTGGTTTCCTTCCCCTAGTTTCTCACCTTGAGGGCTGAGTTACCCTAGTCCTAGCAAGGGTAATGGGTTCAGTGTATTCCGAGGGCTTGTGGAAAATGGAAGGTTTTTGTAGACTGAAAGAGGGTGGGAGGAGGAGGCTGGTGAAGGAAAAATGATTCCTGTAGAGCCAGCTTCCCTCGGGACAGGCAGGGGCCTTATTTTGCCCCTTCATGGAGCTGCCCAGGAGGCTCATGACTGATCACTTTAAATTTCCACTCTGGGGAGAAGCTGAGACCGCAGCGAGTTGGGTGTTCAGTCTTGGTCTGTGTGTGTGTTTAGCACATTGAATTCTGCCTTGGGCAATGGTTAGATTTCTTCTCTAAGCAATTTTTGAAGTGACAAAGAACAGAACAATAGAGCTAGACCTAAGTCAAAGAGTTCTTAGGTGTGACATTTCATAAAAGGAAAATTTGGTTAATCAAACTTCACAAAATAGGAAGTTTTGGCTCTGAGGGAAACTCTGCTTAAAGGGTGAAAACACACGCTACAGACTAGAAGGAAATACTTGCACACGATACGCTGTTCAGAGGTAGAAAAGGCCCCAAATGGAGTCCTTCACTCTGGGGGCTACCACTTGACTGGAGGCCTAGTCCCACGGCAGTTTCAGCCTCTCCCAAAGGTGTCACCCTAACCCAGTCAGCCTGCATGTCCCAAACCTGCACCAGCAAGGCCGCCTGCCCCGTCTTACATGAAAGAATCCTTTCCTTGGCTAGTAAGCTTGCCCCACCCGCTTTCTGTCCACAGAGACCCACATGCGAGCCCTTGCAGGATGGAGATTGGGGGCTGCAGATTCAGGGATCCCTCAAGAGAGCCATAAGATCTCAAAATCTGTGAACTTTGTTTTTAAATAATACCCGAGAAAGGACTTGTAGCTCACATACAAAAAGAACCTTAGACAGGGAAACAAGCAATTAGAAAAAAGGTTCAAGACACTGTACAACTGGGGTTGTACCTCTCAGAGTTCATGTTGAAGCTGTGAACCCCTGAGTTTCTCTTTGCGGCGCCGAGCCCCCCCTCTGCAGGGCGCTCCCCCAGCCCTGGGTCTCAGGAGGCAGAAGCCCGCCAATCCCATTGGCCTTGACAGGCCGGCGACCCCGCCGAGGGACAGCGAGCAGCCTTCCCTCCGCCCTTGCGGAGGCCCACTTGGCGGTCTCCTGCTCTGCCTCAGAGCCCACCCTCCCCCTCCTCTTGGCTCCCTCAGCGCCTGGCATATTTTCCTGCAGCTCTGGAAGCCAGAAGTCAGCACATCTGCCCCTGAATCTGCACGTCTGGCCCGGAGGCCCGTGGCCTGGCCAGGAAGCCAAGTACTTGCAAACTTCGCTCTCAGACTGAAGTGGGTGACTCAGGGCGGTGAGGAGAGGAGGCCCCAGAGAGGCCCCAGTTACAGCAGAAAGACTTTCAGGTGGGGGTGGGGCTGGAGAGCTGAGCGGGAAATTCGCTGGGAAATGCTTTGAAATCTGATTCTAGAGTCTTCCAAACACCCCCAAACCTCCCAGTGGGGAAGAAGGTCTGGTCCACCCAGCTGAGGGTAACTGGGCCTGGGGGTGGGGCAGGGAGGACAGAACTGTGGCTTATTTGGCATTTATGGGCCGTCTCTCCTGTGTGTGCCTCTCGGCAGGGACCTCGTCCATCATCTCGGGAACCGGTGGAGACTAGTTCTGCCGAGTTGTGGCATTTCTGGATTCTATTTCAGTCAACCAAGCTTTTTCAAACGTTCAGGGTCACTGTGATTATATTCTTGTTCTGCCCTGGACTAGCCACCCCCTATAAATCGTGATTAATGGCAACAACTCGCCAAAGAAAACAGCTGTCTCTTGTGAACACACTCAGGACCTGGGCTGCCCCCGAGGGAGCACCCCGGGAAGGGCCGACTGCAGGCGCACGCCCACCGGTCAGTGGGCCTTTGCAGCGAGGGCACTGGGCGTCGGCCGGCCACTCTGCAAACATGTCTGCTTCTGTATTTGACCTAAAACTGGCCAGTTCCAGAGTTGGGACAGCTGGGTTGAGCAGCCCTTCTGGACCCACACAAGCTGTCCCAGTCTCCTCTGACTTGGGCTCTCACAACCATCACACACTCTCGGGAGACAGCACATCTCTCAGGGGTCACTAAGGGGCGCATTTCACAAGCTCTGGAGCTGCTGTGCTGAAGTGAAGCATCCCACCCAAGGCGGAGAATCAACAGCAGAGAGACGGTGGGAAACGACCGGTTTGCAGAGACCGGTTTGCAGGGGCCGTTTGCTGTGTTCAGCCTGTCGTGCATGTTTTTTTAAGCTAAAAGGAAGACGGGTTCTTGTGTGACCTACGGCCGGGAGTTCTCGCTGGCTTCTCAGCTGTTATTTTATTCCGAAGCGTGAGCAGGATGGACCCATCAGAAAGATTCATTTTTTATTTCTTCTCGTCAAAATGTTATGGATTTGTCATTTGTTGACAGAAATAGCTAGGTCTGGGGGCACACCTTCTCAACGTGTCCACAAGCTGAGGTCATCCCCGCCCTCCCAGCCCTGGGCAGCTCCCCACCACCCTCCCACTTCACCCCATGTCCCCGTGAACCTGGGGGTGCTGCTTCTGCTGCTGCTGCTTTCACCCCAGCCTAGCTGTGAAAAGCCAGGAATTTAGCCCTTGAACCATCACGGTTCTTGTCTCACGAGGCCAGAAAAAGGAATCCACAGACTTTTTAAATAAGTAAGCACAGGGAAGCAAACTTTCTTCAAGAAAGTAAAGAACAGTTTATTTAAAATAAGAAAGGGGGCGCTCCCAGGTGTGCTGTACCTGGGAGGGGGGCTAAGAAGCCCTGTCGAGGGGTATTTAAACTTCCTTCTCTATTCTCAGGTCTCCACGTCCTGCTTCGGCATGGGCTCTCCCCCAGAGCTGCACTCCGGGCAGATGTGCGCATTTTCCCAGCTCTTATCTTAGAGCTTTTCCTTTACCTCCCCTGTCCAAGGTCTTATTAATTCTCTCCGGATTTACTGTCCCTGTTTATTTAGTCCTCCTGAACTTTCTGTCCTGATTTCTGGTATGTTTTGGTTAGCATCTCTTAGAAGTTACTGTCCTTATCTCAGAAGCCTCTAACTCTCCCGAAGTCTCTGCCTGTTCTGTCCCTGACGCTGCCTACTTAACCCTAACTTGCCCGGGGTCTCACCCAGACAAGACTCATAGAGTCTCCCAGTAATTTTTCTGCGTTTTACTAGCTTGTTTTCTTTGGTTATTAACATTCTACAAATGAGTGAAACCATCCAGGAAATGGCTTTCGCGATCTCACCTCGTTCACGTAGCATCAGCCCGTCTGTTTGTCCCCAAAGTCCCCGTCTGTTTGGCTCATCTTTTTAAATAGCTGAGTGGTTCTTCATGGAGTAGATATGCCACAGTTTCTTTATCCAGCCATCTCTCTATCAGTACTTACTTGATTCCAAGTCTCGGCTACTGTGAATAATGCTGCGATGAACAGAGGGTGTAAAAATCATTTTGTATTAGTGTCCGAAAAATGCATCCTGAAGTCGGAGGCCACCTCCATTGCTCACACAGCTTCCCAACCAGGACAAGGAGGCCTGCAGGGTGACTTAGGAGTAACTCTGGGCAGGTGTACTTGAGATATAAGCGCAGAAGCATCTAGACCTGGGATTCTTCTTTTTTCTTTAAGATTTATTTTTATTTGTTTATGCGTATAAAACTGGGGTGCAGGTCAGAGTGATGGGGTGAGAGGATTCACCAGAGACAGTGGGGAGCAGAACAGATGGATCTACTGAAATACTCTGCTGAGGAGAGCAACAGGCAGACAGGAGAGGTCTGCTGCGACATGTGGGAAGCGCCCTGGCTGGGGATCAAACTCGTGCTGCGGTGGCTGCTGATAGCTTGATAATGCTGAGACTTTAACCCCTACATCACCAGGGAGACCCCTAGACCTGGGATTCTTAAATCTCTTGGTTGTAGGACTTCTTGTTGTTAAAAATTATTGAGGCACCCAAAGTTTTTTTTTTTTAACATGGGTTTTATCTACTGACATTTACCATCTTTAAATTAAAATTGAGAAACACATCAAAGTGCCCATAGACATGATGGTTAATAACAATTGCCACTGTGTAGGAGGGGGAGGTAAAGGACTTATTCTTGGGAGTCAAAAATTGAGGATCACCCATAAGGAACAGGCTGGTGGAGAAGGGCGCCCAGCCAGCTGCTGCTGCAACCTGCAGCCACCCCCAGGTTTGGCTTAGATAGTGTTGGGGCAGGTGGGATTTATTCAGAAAAAGGAGAAGTTACATTTAAGTCAGCACATTACAGGGTCTCCCTGGTGGCCTAGGGGTTAAGTCTCAGTGCTGTTATGGTGATGGCTGTGGTCTTCCAGCCTTGGCCAGGGAGCTTCCCACATGGCGCAGCAGACCTCTCCTGCCTCGCCCCCTGCTCCCCTCAGCAGTGTATTCCGTCACTCTGTCTGTTCTGCTCACCACTCCATCTCTGGTGAAGCCTCTCACCACCCCCCACCCCGCACCTCTGGCCTACACCCAATTCTTTCATGCAAAATGAAATAAATAAAATCTTTTTTAAAAAAAGAACTTTTTTTTTTAAAAGACAGCACATTACAAAACAAAGAATTCATTTCTGCAGGCTCACGTTAACTCCAGACAGGAGAATGTGCATACTTCAAACAGATCATTCGATCATTATCTCTGGTAGATGCAATTTGTGCATGAGAAAAGCAAGAACTAAGGAGATGAAATAAGCAAATGCCTGTTTGGTTGGACATTTGGGAGTCATTCCATGTTTTCGGTGATTCCTGTTGACTGGCACCCCAGGACAGGACTGAGCTCAGGGTGCCTCCCCCCCAGCAGATGTATTTGTCCCACTGACTTCTGCAAATCTTTTTTCCCCTTTGTCCAAAGTGTTGATTTTCTTTTACAGATAGTAGTTTAAGAAAACGTGGTATATATACACAATGGAATACTATTCAGCTATAAAAAATGATAAAATCAAGTCATTTGTAACAACAAGGGTGTTATGATCAGTGAAATAAGTCAGAGGTAGAAAGACAAACACCACATGATTTTACTCTTGTGTGCCAGATACTGAAATAAAACAAAAGTGAACGAATGAAATAAAATAGTTTGAAAATTTAAGATTATAAAAACGAATGAGTGGCTACAGAAAGGAAGGGGAAAAGGAAGCGGGTCAGTTGGATAAAGCGATCAATTGTAGGGTAAAGGGTAGAATTAGGCTTTCAGTGGTGACCTGAATGTAGTCTGACCAGATGTTGATCGATCATGATGCACACACATGAAACTTACATAGCGTTATCATGCAAAGCTACTTCAAGAAAACAGTTTTTAAAGATTTGTTTATTTATGCATACAAGAGCTGGGGTGCAGGCCAGAGGTGCGGGGGATGAGAGGATTCACAAGAGACAGAGTGGGGAGCAGAACAGGCACATTGAGGATCGAACCCACACTGCAGTGGCTTCCTAAAGCGTCATAGTGCTGAGACTTAACCCCCTGCACCACCAGGGAGGCCCAACTTCAAGAAAACATTTTTAAGTACCCCCTTGGTGGTGCAGGGGTTAAGTCTCAGCACTATGAAGCTATCCACAGCCACTGCAGCACGAGTTTGATCCCTGGTCAGGGAGATTCCCACAGGGCGCAGCAGACCTCTCCTGTCTCCCCGCTGCTCCCCTCAGCAGTGTACTTCAGTCGATTTACCTGTTCTGCTCCCCACTCTATCTCTGGTGAATCCTCTCACCCCCTGCACCTCTGACCTGCCCCCAGTTCTTGTATGCATAAATAAGTAAAAATAAATCTTTAAAAAAATCAATAAAATCTACAGTCCAAAAGAAAGGTTGAAGCACAATGGGGAAAAGAAGGTTCCCATTTTATAGGATCACAAATCTGGCCCCAGAGCAGGTTTATAGTAAGAAAGCACAAAGTCATATGTCAAACTTTGTCTACTACTTCTTAGCTGCCTTTTTAATACCCATTAAACAAATGGAACTTCATAGACATTCATTATGATTCGAATCTTGGAGATTAGAAGGTTAAGTTTGAGAGCCGTGAGATCCATCTTCCAGATGGCGCAGCAAGAGTGTCAGACAGCAAGGATTCAAATCCAGGATGCCTTTCTGGAAGCCCAGTGCTTAACCACAAAACCATAGCTCATCCCACCGAAGTCTCATCGTTCACGGTCCTGGGAAAGGCTCACACATCCACTCGGTCTCTAGTGCCACGTCAATCGGCATCCCCCAAGTGAGAGTGATGTTACAAGCTTGGTGCACTGGATCCTGTAGAGGGCACAGAAAATAATGTGTGTGCACCAAAAATCATATAAAATGTAGCCCCTGCCTTTGCGTTTGCCAAAGTCAACGCACAAAAATGGAAAGTGGACTGACGATGCAAGCTAGCCAGTTCACGGCCGGTGCCAAACGAGAGGCAGCCTCAAGGAGTGTCCTCGCCCGGGGAGAGGGGGCCGCTGGGGCCAGCAGGGCCAAGCGAGGCATCGTGGACAGGGAAGGGGTTCATGCTGGGCTGAAAGTAAAGATGGCCTGTCCTCAGGGGCAAGGGAGCGGGCTGGAATCAGGAACCAGACTTCAGCAGGAGCCCCAGGGCTGTCATCCATCAGACCGTGAACTTGAGCCCGCCTCCCTGGTGTGAGGTCCCCAGCAGCCGTGACCGTCCAGGTAGAATGCGGGCCTCAGCTCACCGGGCCCTCCAGGGGAACCTCGCTGTCCATTCCCCCCAGGGGCCCCGCGCCTGTCTGAGCCACGCCACCCCCAGTGTGGCACGGCCCACCCTGCGCGCCAGGGTGTCAGCCAGCAGCACTACGCAAACACGGCGCTGGCAGCCTCCGGCTTTCATAGTTTCCGAACTGAGTTGTTCTCCCTGAACGTCCTCTGAAATCTCCAGGCTGTGTCAGCCCGGGGCGGGGGCCGCTTCCCAGTTCTTCCACCTCGGCGAGTGGCTGTGAGCCCTCCTCGGGAACCGTGCTCTGCTCCATGGAACAGGAAGACAGTGACCCTGTCCTGTGACTGTGAGGTCTGATGACCGCGATCCGCCTGAGTAACACTTGGCACCTGGGCGGGACCGGCTGAGCAAGCGCCGCCATTACTTTCTCTCCACAGTGGCGAGCACACAAGTTATGAAGTGCGACAGTGGAGTCATTTACTTCTTTGTCTCGGATTTTAGATCAGCATGGAACTGGGTCATCCCAGAAAGATAAAAAAAGAAATCGAGGGAAAAAAGCACAGCCAGTTGTGCTAAACACCCTGCGGGAGCAAAGAGAAGGGAGAGAGAGGCTGGGAGTGCTGTATCTTGATTAGGTACTCGGCCCTTCTGGATTTTAATAAACAACCACAGATCCCTAGTCATGCCTTTCTGCTGCTAAAGAATACTACGAGGGGTGATACTATCTAGTCTGTAAGGACTTGCTCAGGGGCAGAAGTTGGATAGTCAAAGAAGACTGTTTTGGTTCCAGTCCACACCCTTCAAACTGAAGTTTCTGAACTGCCATTTTCCAGGAGGGATGAAGGGGGGGAGAGAGAGAAAAAGAGAGAGAGGGAGAGGGAGAGAAAGCGGAGTGAATAAGAGAGGGAGAGAAGGAGAGAGGGAGAGAAGGAGAGGGAGAGAGAGAGAAAGAGAGGGAGAGGAGAAGGAAGGAGAGAAATGAAAGGGGCGGGGGAGGGGAGAGAACCGGCTTTGTAGGAGCCCTCGGCCTCTTCTGTGGCCTCTTCTGTGGTTGGCCTTATAGCATCCCGACACTTCATCACTTTGACATGCTAATAATTACTGCTGGCTTCTTTCCACCAAGTCTTTTCTGATGTGGGCTGGGAATCTCAAGCTAAGAGAAGAGATTGTTTGCAAAAAAATTTTTTTTTAATTATTAAAGAGAGATGAAGGATTTTCCTTTCCAATGAATATGGGTGTCAGAGGCCTGGGTGGATGTATACAGCGTGAGCTTGGGAAGACTGGGGGAGGGGTTTTCGGGGATTATTTCAATATTGCCATATTTACATTTGAGGGGTGTGGACTGGAGTCCAGCCTGTGCGCGGCCTGCCACGGTCACATACATCACCCCGCTTAGATTTCATGGCTACCCTTGGAATGAGGTTTACACTTAGGATGCTTTTAGCTGAAATAACAGATGACCTAATTCAGAGTTAATAAAGTGAAGTTGGGAAACTTTTTAGTTCACATGAAAAGAAGTCTAGAGAAAAGGCTTCTCTGTCATCTTTATAGTCAAACTTTTCCTAAGGCCACTGGGATGGAGCGCCGCCTGGGCTTTGCCGCCCTTGTCTGGGGCAGAGAGAGGCTGGACTTCACGCGGCAGCATTTTTTAAGAGCGAGGATGCTGATTTCACCAGCAATCCGCTCCTCAGGTCTCATTGGTACAGACGGGCTGCCGCTTCTGAACCAGCACAGCCCAGGGGACGGGCATCGTGGCTTGGCTGGACTCGTCAGCTGGGCTGGGCGAGGGCGCCGTCACCCACGATGCCCTCTGTGCATGTCCTTGCAATCCTGGGATTTGTAACAAGAAGCACATGCCCGGTGCGTTTTCCGGTTTGAGGCACGGAGCTCCCAAAGCCCGGGCAATTTCCTAGGCGCTGAGAGGGACCAAGGTGCCTCGTTCTGTTAATGAGGTGACTTTGGGGGAGGACCAAGGATGGGGGCAGGTTGCCAGTGGAGTCAACTGTGTGTGCACTTAGGGGTTTGGGACTTTCCTGCCCTCCGGTCTGATCTCCGGGGAGGGGAGAGGCGAGAGGGCCTGGAGAGAATCAACTGCCAGTGGCCAGTAGTTAATCGATCGTGTTGACAGAATGAAGCCACTCTACAGCCCGAACGACAGCCTCCGGGAGGACACAGGAGAGGCAGAGAGACCCTGGAGGGGTAGGGACGCTCCACGCCGCTTCCCGAAGACCTTGCCCGGGCATCGCTTCCACCTGACTGCTTCTGAGTTGAATCTTTTTATCAAGCAATTCAGTACCCAAAATATTTCTGTGTGTTCTGTGGGCCACTCGAGTGAATTAATCAAATGCTGGGGTGGAGGTGGGGGTGGGGGTGGGGGGAGCCTCTGATTTATAGCTGGTTGGTCAGAAGCAGAGATAACAACGTGAGCCTGGTCCTGGCAGGAGGGGGCTGAGCTGGGGACTGAGCTTTAACCCATGGAGCCCGACGCTCTCAAGGGAGAGTGTCAGAGCTGAGTTGACTTGTGGACACCAGTCAGTGTTCAGAGCATTGTCTACTGAATTTGTGATGGTGACTTCCCCCTCCCTCCTCACTGCACACCAAATCAGAATCTGGTGATTAGGACATGAAAAGACTCCATTTTCTAGACCAGCAGTTTGCAGATATAGGCCTTGGACCAAATTGGAATGATTGCCTGTTTTTGTAAATAAAGATTTATTGGCACACAGTCCTGCCATTTGCTTGTGTAGACTCATAGCTGCGGCAGAGACTGTCCACAAAGCCTAAAACATTCACTGATTGGTCCTTGAAAGAAAGTTTGTTGGTCCTTGGTCTAGATGAGGAAAGTGGAGTTGATGTCAAATGACCTGCCCAAAATTAAACAGCTGGTAAGAGGAAGAGCGTAGATACCAACCCAGGTGCTGGCAGCTGTCTTCACTTCCAACTCTGCTGGGAGAACCTCTTGCGATGGGCTTGCCTGCTTGGCGACGTGAGCAGCCTGGAAGCAGAGTCGACCCCAGTGAAACCTTCAGATGACCGTACCTTCAGTACACATCTAATTGCAAGTTCAGGAGAGGGCCTGGGCCAGAACTGCCTTTCAGAATCCCCAAAAGTGGAAGAGATAACAAGGTTCACCGGCATTTTAAGTTGTCAAGTTGTCATTTTGCAATATGTGCAAACAATGAATCGTTATACACCTGAAACTAGTATATGTGCATTGAGGGGGCCTCCCCGGTGACGCAGGGGTTAAGTCTCAGCAGTATGAAGCTATCAGCAGCCACTGCAGCACGAGCTTGATCCCCGCCCCACAGGGTGCAGCAGACCCCTCCTGTCTCCCCGCTGCTCCCCTCAGCAGTGGATTTCAGTGGATCCGCCTGTTCTGCTCCCCACTCTGTCTCTGGTAAATCCTTTCACCCCCCGCACCTCTGGCCTGCACCCCCGCTCTTGTATCCACAAATAAATAAATCTTTAAAAAATGTTGATTAGGTCTGTGAAAACCCCTTCTTTTCCTGAAGACCCCTGTCGTGTTGGACGAGGGCCCACCCCACTCCAGAATGATCTCATCTTAGCTGATTGCAGCTGCAAAGACTATTTCCAAATAAGGTCCGCTCAGAGGCCCTGGAAGCCAGGGGCTTGAACACATCTTGGGGGCACAGTTCCAGCTTGACACCTGGTCATGCCACAGTCTCCCCACCAGCCTCCCTGCCTCTGGTGGTTCCCCTGCACCCCCCCGCCCCCGCAGCCTACTGTCCTTCACAGTGTGGTCTGTCAAAAGTCCTCCCCAGTTTCTCTTTGGCTAAGCGAAAAAGTTTCTCACCACCGTGCTCCTCTCTATCACCTCCTCCTCCCCCTGCCTTCCCTCTCACCTGTGTCCCCGCCGCCCCCAGCCAAGCTGCATTCCCAGCCCCCGCTGCGCCAGTCCCCACTTCCAGGCATGATTTCTCCCATCTTTGTGCCTTTTTTCCTTTTTATTTATTTAAGATTTACTTATTTTTGCATACAAGCTGGGGTACAGGCCAGGGGCGTGGGGCGGTGAGAGGGTTCACCGGAGACAGAGCGGGGAGCAGAACAGGCAGATCTACTGAAACACACTGCTGAGGGGAGCAGCGGGGAAACAGGAGAGGTCTGCTGCGCCCTGTGGGAATCTCCCCGGCCGGGTACCGAACTTCCACCACAGCTGCCGACAGCTCCACACTAACCCGCTGTGCCACCAGGGAGGCCCCATTTTTTCTTTTTAAAACCAGCCTCCCCTTCAAGGCTCAAGCACCTCCTTTGGCGTTCCTGATCCCCAGATGGGGGGGGTCTGTTGACAGCCATTTCTGTCTCCTATGGCGCCCTGTAGGAGTGGTCGGCGCCCTTTCTACTCAGCGTGTTGAGTGGAAGGTGAATCCTTTGCCCTCTCTCCTCTTAAATCTGAGTCCTTGAGGCAGGGCCTGTGCCTTCTGTGCACCTCCAGTGCCGAGTCTAGTGCCAATGAAACAAACGGGTGTTTACCACATGTCTGTTGAGTTAACGTTGCTGTCTTCTCTTCCAAGTGGGCTTGGCAAATAAGGAGAGAAGAGAAAGATCGTGGGTGGACAGGTCACGTGGTTCCTGCCCGAGTGGGTGAGAGAGCGAGCCCGTGGCCCAGCCTGGTGGTCCATGTCTGTTCCTGAGCTCCCCGCTCTCCTTGCGGACAAATTGACAAAACTGCAGAAACAGACACCTCTCCTGATAAGTGACACACTTATCTCGATCAGCAGACAAAGGTTTGTTTACAGGGACACTATCTTTCCTCTTCCCTCCTGTGGGAGGTTGTCCTGCCCCCTAGCAGGAGAACTGAACCAATGAGAGTGTGAAGTCAAGCCGAGGACTTTCTTTTCATCCATCAACCTAAAAGTGATATTCTTGCCGGAGCCGCTCACAGCACAGTGCTCCGCATCCGTCGCAAACGGCTCTCAGACGGAACTCCGCCAGGACCTTCCCTCCCCGCGTGGCTCCTTGAGTCCCTTTGGTCTCTTTCTACATCTCTGCTTCCTTTCTGGCATGTTTTCTCTTTCCCAAAAACATGGTGCTCTCCAGGGGATGTGGTTTGTGTTTTATAGAGATGGCCACACCTCAATATTTAGTATCTCTTCTTGGGACGTGACTACCACTCTCCCTTTGAGTCCTGGGGTCTGGGGTGCCTCCCCGTGAAGCTGCATGGGGGCTGGTGGCTGCCCTGACCCACCCTGAAGGCCAGGATTGGGGTGATGGGACATCTATGCTGAGGTCACCTCTGTCCCTTCTCTTCTCCCTGTTTCTCTCTCTGACTTGCTGCCTGTCACCATGTCTGGCAGTGCTCAGGCCCCAGGTGCTGCCACACCAACTCTCAGAGCACCCCAGCCCTACGCCCTCCAGTCTTCCAGCTGAGGGCCAAAGTCACGGAGCAGAAGGGCCATCCCTCCTCAGGCCTGTCTCAATTTCTGACCCACTGAAATTCTAAAAATGATGATTATTATCCTAATTAAATTTGGGGCTATGGATCACTAATTTACCAAGAATCTCTTCTCTCTTGTCCTCTCCCGGGGCGATTTCATTCCGTTTGCAATGTCCGGCTGTGCTTCCCATCACCACCTCGCCTGTCTTTGCAAGAGTCTCCACTGTAACTGCTCCGGTTCTGACTTCTGTACCACCAGCTCTCTGTGGGGCATCTCTTCCTAGGTATTCCTCAGACTGGCTCCTGCACAGAATCCATTGTTGGCACATTAAGTGAGCATGTACTATGCCATGAACTCAGTGTTCTACAACAAAAATCTATTGTCTCATGATTCTGGGGAATATAAGTCCCAAATTAGAGTGTCAGCAGGCCATGCCCTCTCTGAAGTCTCCAGAGTTTGCTAAAACAACTTCTCTATTTGTCCCTGACTTTCTCCTAGCTTCCAGGCCTGCCAGTGTTCTGTGGTGTCCTTGGCCTGTGGACCCAGCCTCTTCTGCTCTCACACAGCTGTCTTCTCCTCGTGTGCGCCTGTGCCTCTTCAATTTGCAGGAGAGGAAACTTTTTCTCTGCCCTTGCAGGTTCTTAGCTGAGATGACCGTATAAATAAAGGGCACAGGAGGGAAGAAGTAGACTCACACGCACGGGACCTTCAGAAAGAGGTTCCGTGAAATGACCAGTGCAGACTGCTTTTATAACTTTTCGGGAAAAAAAGCAACGAATCTGTGAAGAGTAGACAGGACAGAGAATTTTAGTTTTGGACACCGATGTGGTGTACTAAATAGAGCTCGTTTGTGTAGGAGAAACCTACCCCGAAAAGCTATTGTGGTGTCTCCTCCCCATCTAGGGTAGGAGGGCACCTTCCTGTGAGAGATTTGCTTTTTGCTTTTAGGAAATGGGGAGGTTCAGTGTATCATTTCTTCATCAGCAGTTTTCTGAGGCATTCTAATCCAAAATAATAAATATTCCATTTTGGCATATCTTAGGGCATCCTGCCATCACCCCGACAACTTATAAAAGATCAATTTTATTGAGTCAGGAGCCACACCCTACCAAGGTATGTGACAGAGTGAATGAATTCCATCTGCAATGACCATATTTTCAAATAAGGTCACATTCTAAAGTGATGGGGTTAGGACTCAAGATAGCTCTTGTGCGGGGTCATTATTCAACACATACCATGGGGTCCTGGACTAACAGCTCTGAGCAAAATTTAAATGAAATACAGCAGTGTCACACCCTATACCATATAACTTTAGTGTTTTGAATACACAATTTTTATTCAATTAGCCCCAAATGTTCTTTATATCTTCTTTTTTGGGGGGGATCCAGTTTACAGTTAAGGGTCAAACAATGTATTTTGTTGTCTTGCCTCTTTATTGTCCACCAGAACAGTGGTTCTCTCAAACCTTCATTGTGTGAGAATCTCCTGAAGAGTTTGTTCAAGGGATTTTCTGTTTTGTTCTTTTTTAAAAGATTTACTTATTTATGCACGCAAGAGCTGGGATGTAGGCCAGAACTGGGGGGAGGGGGTGGTGAGAAGATTAGCCAGAGACAGAGTGGGGAGCAGAACAGGCAAATTACTGGAATATACTGCTGAGGGGAGCCTGGGCAGGACAGGAGAGGTCTGCTGAGCCATGTGGGAAGCTCCCTGGCTGGGGATCGAACTGGTGCTACAGTGGCTGTTGATAGCTTCATAGTGCTGAGACTTAACCCCTTGAGCCACCAGGGAGGCCCTGTTCCAGGAATTTTCTGGAACTTATCTCCAAAAACTGCGTTCATAGGTTGGGGTGGGGGGAGGCATGAATTAGCATTTCTAAGCAGCTGGCAAGTGATGACGAACATCCTGGCTGGAACAAAGCTGCTAGCCCAAGGATCACATGTTTAGAAGCAGGCTTGATATAGACCTGGGCACTGGCAGACTCTGTAGAGGGTCAACAAATACTTGATGCATTGTGAGTTTAGTTGCAACTACTCAATTAGGCCACTGCAGGCAAAGCCAACCACAGACGATACACAAACAAATGGGTATGACGATGGTGAGATAAAATTTTATTTGTAAAACAGGTACCTGACCAGCTTATCTCTCAGTCTGTTGTCTGATCCCCCATCTAGGATAGTACTCACACTTTTTTTGGTGGGGCGTGTGCCTTGAGGGCGGGGTGTCTTTTAGAGTGCTGTCACTTTCCTTGTGTAATGTTTCACAATATGAACTTGATTGTTTTATTTTGATTTGATTTAGGTTAAATGTCTTGGCAAGAATACAGGGCCTCCCCGGTGGCGCAGCGGTTGAGCGCTGCGCTGTGGGGCTGTCGGCAGTGGCAACGCAAGTTCGATGCCTGGCTGGGGAGAATCCCACATGGTGGGGCAGACCTCTCCTGCCTCGCCCGCTGCTCCCCTCAGCAGTGTACTTCTGATCTGCCTGTTCTGCTCCCCACTCTGTCTCTGGTGAACCCTCTCGCCGCCCCACGCCTCTGGCCTGTACCCCAGCTTGTATGTAAAAAAAAAAGTCTTGGCAAGAATACCACATAAGTGATAGAGGGGGAAAACTGTGAAGAAATTTGAAATTAACCCAAACTATTATTGGATAACTTCATGGAAAATTACATATTGCACCTTTCTGGACCATACGATTATTTTTAAAAAGCCCCACAATTTAACTCCGTGTAATTGAAAGACCTTACCGACTTTATCCAGCGGTCACAAATGGGACAGCTTCCATTCTAGCAGATAAAGGATCTCTGAAGAGCTGTACAGAATGAAAGGTTTTTATCAGCAGAAGGAAGCAGGACAAGGAAGATAGAGCAGCAAAAAGCAGATGGCTGTGGCAAGCCGCCTTTAGGGGACTCCAGGGGCCAATCAGGCAGATCACCCTGCTAGTGCTAACCAGTCAACCTTAAATTTAAGATTCCATTCTTGGGAGAAGCTAGACTATAATTAAATTAGGTGTGAAGCCTTGGTTTGGTGACATGGGTCTTAGCACAATCACTCCACTTTGGACCTGTTGTCTCCTTTCTTTTAATAGATTTTGTGTGGTTTTCATTGTCTTTAAGCTATTATACAACTCTGTAAATTGTGGACTCTTAAGGGAGAGGTCTGTGATTCTTGTCTTTAGAAATGCAAACTGTGTTCGCTGTTACGATGACCTATGGATATTGACCTATCTTCCATGTCTTGGGCATTCTTGACAGTCAATATATGTGCTGGATTCTCCTTTGAACCAGTTGTAACATGTTACTGGCTCTCACATTATTTAATGAGTTAAGTAGTATCTTTGACACATGTTCATTTTACATCTGCATCTGAGTCATAATTATACCCTCTTTTAAATATTACCCTAAGGCAGTATTTTTCATTGCATCACTTTAAGATGTAGAAAATGTTAGTTTTTCCAAATAATGGTGATATTAACTTTATTTGCTTGATTAAGATGGTTCTACCAGATCTTTCCATTGTAAAAAGTTGTATTTTTCCTTTAGTAGGGGAATATACTTTGAGGATGATATGTTGAGACACAATGAATATTCTGGTTTGCAATATGATTTTTCTCATGATTTTTTGTGTCCACTGAAGATCTTTGCATTAATTATAATACTGTATTTGCAAAATAGAGCGTCTTTCTTGATGCCCACAGTTGGCCATTTGAGTGCTGCCTTTGTGTCTCTGATACCTGCTTTCTCTTCTGGGTGTGTTCTCTTGCAGTATAGCACAGCAGCCACTCCACAGGCTTTGGGACTGTGTCGGGTGGGTTCAAACCCTGTTTTTTCACTCACTACTGCACGAGCTGGCAAGTTATTTAATCTCTGTGCCTCAGTTTCCTTTTCTGTAAAATGGTCCCAATAGTTAGCTCTCTTACTGGATTGTTCAGATTAAATGAGCTAAATCAAAGCTCCGAAGGCTAATGGGCCCATAATTACACGCTAAATATTATCTATTATTAAATCGTGATTATTTCTGTGTTTGAAACTCATCTATAAGTGTCTTGGAGTAAGTTATTTAACATCGCTGAGCTTCTGCTCCCAACTCCACCGTTCATGGATTCAAACAAGTTAAGGGGGAACCTGTTATTCGGCTAGGGAGTAAGCATTAAACTAAAATGAACTGTGACCACCCAGATTACTCTGTATCTTTCTATTTGCTTTTTGGCAGAAGGTAAGCCGTTGTCTTTCCAGGTTTATCTTTTATACAGTCGTGCCTAGCTCAAAGCCATTCGCACGGTGTGGGGCTTAACCAAATATTTGAACAGAGGAATCAGCAAACTTTGGTGATTGCCGCTCGCGCTATGTGGCTCTTTCGCCTTCTTTACAGTTCCCGTTCCTATGTTCGTGCCGCCTACCCAGTGCAGGGAGCCCACGCTTGGGAAGTAACATCCCCCTTAGGCTGCGAGAGCACCTGCGGGGCCAAGGTTGGAACTCGCGGGCAGGACTCCGCCCCCTGACTCCGCGGGGCAGGAGAAGCCCGTTCCGGCTCGTCGCGGGTCCAAAGCCACGCATCTGTGCGGTGGCGTTTCCTGCTGGGCACGAAGCCTCAGCCCCTTCGTTTTTTCCCTCCCCGTCGCCGGTCGGGCTGAGAAACCGGCCCTCCGGCTGGGGCGCGCCGGGAGAGCCCAGCGGGGCTCGGCTCCCCGCGGGCCGGGCACCTGAGCCCGCGCGCCCGCCGCGCCGCTTCCTGCCCCGCGAGCGCGCTCACGTGACCCGGCGGGGCGGAGTCGGCGGGCGGGGATCACCTGAACAAGGGCGTCACGTGAGCGGGGCGGGGGCGGGGGCGGTGCCGGCTCGGGTCACGTGACGAGGTTCCGGGGCCGCCGCTGCAGCTGCCGCCGCCGAGCCCAGCCGAGCCGCGCTCCCCTCGGGCTCCCGCTCGACTCCCGCTCAGCTCCCGCTCGGCTCCCGCTCGGCTCCCGCTCCTCGCTGCCTGCGCCTCCGCCTCCGCCCTGGCGGCCAGACCCGGTCCCGGGCGCGGCCCCCCGCCGCCGCGCGCCGCTAGTCCCGCGCCCGCCGCGCCGCCCGGGCCCGGCGCGATGGGGGCCGCCGCCGACCGGAGCGCCCACCTGGGGCCCGCGTCCCCCGGGCGCCCGCGGCGCTCCCTGCTCCCGCTGTCGCTGCTCCTGCTCCTCTGGGCCCCGGGAGCCGCGCGGGCCCAGGGCTCCGAGTTCCCCGAGCTGTGCAGGTGGGTGGCCCGCCCGGGCACAGGCTTCGCTCGCGCTGCCCCGGGCGCGCGGTGGGGCTGGGTGGGGGGCAGGGGCGCCCCGGGGAGGGGTTGGGGTCCCGGGTCGCCGCGCGTGCAGGCTTGGTGTGCCCGGCCCCCGTGGGAAAGTTGCGGGCGTAGTGACAACCACGAGGGCCGAGGGGGTCGTACGCGCGGGCGAAGGGTGCGGGGGGCGCTGGCCCGGGACTCGCGGCCGAACCACTGGTGGCTGTCACTGAGTCCCGAGCGGCGTCGGGGGCCAGCTGCCGGCCGTCCCGACCCCTGCGGTGACACCCTTTGGGCACCCTCGCGCCCCGCGCCTGCCCTTCTGCCGCGATGCGCGGGCGAAAGTTGGAGGGCGCTGGAACTAAGGCTTTGCTTTGTTCCCACTGCACGTTTTCCTCAAAGTTCCGCCGGCGCGTCCCCTTGGTGTGGAAAGACTCGCCCGCGCGAATGGCCTTGGAGTTGGGGATTTTGCTGTCTTGTGCGGGCTGATTTCTTCCGTGTGGGTTTTCATTTGACCTTTAAAGTCGTTTTCCTGCAGGTGACTTCTTTTCCCCTCTTCTGATGGGGGATGGTGGGTTGGGGGCTGGTCGTGTTATATTGGCTTTCAAGACCTGACCCCTCACTTCTGGGAGCCTAACTTCCTGTCTAGTTGCTCACATGATGTCATTGTCTACGGGTGCATTATTGTAGTGGCGGCTTCGCTCCGGGAAGCCTGATTGTATAATCGGCAGGCCCACGGACGGCTGTCGTGGCCCGCCATGCGAGGGTCCCGCCTGGGGAACTGCCAAGTTTGAGAATTTTCAGGACTATTTGGGATGATGGAAAATTTAGCTTTCATTGCTTTTTAAAACTTTCGTCAAGAGGGAGCAGGAGGAAAAGTTCCCAAGGACTAGTGAGCCATCAGCAGTCCCCTGGCGTTAGCAAGTTAGAGCTCGGAGTGAAGTGAGATGGAGCCCGCTTCAGCTGTGCGGTGCGGGCGTATGCCGTGTATTCGTCCTTTGTGTCAGAGATTAGCAGTCCCGAGGTCAGAATTTACAGAAATGATTCTGAGGAGAGTGAGGCGGAGTTCCCAAGCGAAGCTGTAGGAAAGCACCATATTCTTTATTTCTCCCCCCCCCCACTTTTTTGGGAAGGGCTCACGGCAGGAGGGAGGGGTCACTGGCCACTACTTTGTAGATCAGTTATCTGCCCCAGATACCTAATTACTCAAGTAATGAGCTTGATAGAGAAAAGGAATACTCAAATAATGAGCTTGATGCAGAGAAAAGGTGGTGATTTATACAATGTCAGGGCTGATACTGACATTTTAAAGGCAGAAAGAAGCTTTGGCATAAAGGCTGCAGCGACCATCCATTAGAAGTGAACTCAGCTGGGTTCCTGGTGTTGAAGTCTTGGTCTTGTTAGCACACTGAAATTTATTTCTTAATTGTTAGTTAAGCTTACACTTGGTCTCAAGCCACAGTCTGGTGGCTGATGGGGGTTGGGTGGGGCTTCCTTGTGCCTTGTGCCTTAGGTTAACCAGCCAAGGGAGTTGAGTTGTCGTTCATGAACCTCATTTCCCTGTGGAACTCCATCTGTTGGTTCAGTAGGAAATGCTCTTTGTGTCTTTAATACTCTGGCCACCCTCACCTGTGGGCAAATTTAGCAAAAGCTCTGGGGGATGGTCCATGGCATCCCCAGCACAGAGATGTGCCCTCCGTAGTCTCAGACTCTCTTTAAGGTTGGTGTGTCCGGTTTTCCTTCGGACCACCAGCCTCCCAGTCACCTGGGAGTTGGGCTTCCTTTTTCCCCTCCTCTCAGCTGGCGTGTGGTTCAGCACTGAGTCTTCCCTAGTGCCACGTGTAATCTCTACTCGAAACCCAATCCCTGCTGAGTGAAATTCTTTGTATTTGTTCCTGTTTTAAATGGAGACCTTGGTTTAAATACTTGTTAAGACTTTTTTTTCTCCCTGGGGGAGGGGAGGAGGTGTCAATAATCTGTGTACTCTAGGAGATAACACTGGCTGAAAGTTCCTTACCTCCTGCACGTGTCTGAAGGCTGGAGTGGGAGCTGATCACTTTTAAAATCCAGTTCTGAAAAGTTCTGCCAGGTCTCACGGAAGCAGGATGTGTTAAGTTGCCTTTTAATTTCATCGCCTGGTGTCTATTTGGCTGATGTGTTAATAACTCACCCAGGTCCCTAATCTGAGCAGGAAAAGTAGTCTCTGTGAGTGTTACGGTTTGTTTTTGGCAGTTTGGCCAATGGTACACACAAGGATCACGTTTGAATGTTTGTCATTTGCTTGTGTGTCTTGTTCATTTCGGGTTGCTGTCTGGGGCAGGCCCCAAGAACCCATCTGCCAGGTCCTGATGGGTTTACCCAGACACTGGAGTGCCCAAACCCTGCAGCCCTCGCCAGTGCCCCAGTGGCAAATTCTTGTCTCTGAACAATGGAGTTTGATTTCTGGGGAGCCACCTCCCTGCCACGCCAGCTCTCTAGAACCCAACGGGTACTGATCCTCTGCATCCGTGAGGGCCACCCTTAGGGCAGTGGGGTGCTTTGGGGTGCTGCTGGGCACCTTGTGACCCTCAGGAGGGGGTGAAGCTTTGGGATGAGCTTGGGTTCTCACCACTCATGGTGCTTCTAGGGAGGGATGGAGGAAATAGCAGAGGAGCAGTTTTGGCCACAGCCTTCACTGCGTTCCGACAGAGCTGGAGGAGAGGCCTCCACGAGCCCTGCAGGGAAAGGCAAAGACAGAAGCAAGTTTTCCAAAGTATCTGGCTCCAAGAAGCACTTTCGATAAGTGCTTGTTCTTTGGCGAGACTCGGTCATAATGTTTTGAAGCTTCGAGAGGGCTGCTGTGCCAGCTGAGTCCTGTGCTTAGGGATGTTGGGGACTCATTGTTCCCTGAGGAGGTGGCCTGACAGTAGAAAGAACTTGTTTCCCCTGTGCCTGCCTGCAGGAATGGCATGTCCAGAGGCCCTGAGGCCCCAGGGAGGGTTGCGCTGGTGAGAACTGTTGGGGCAGTCTGTGGATCAGTGAGAGCAAGGGGTGAGGGGCCCTGGGGGAAGGGGGACTGGAGCCACGTCATGCAGAGTCCCCCGGAGTGGCTACAGTGCTCTCCTGCTAGTGGGTCGCTTTATTCACACGTTGCCAGGTGCCACCTTTAGTAGGTGAGTGTCCATCCTCCACGAGGGCATCAGCCTTCTCCACGAATGACGCCTTAACAGTTGCTACCATTTTATCAAATGCCTTGGGCTGGCTTGGTGTGGGTAGTTAAGCATTTTAAAATGTATTCAGGATAAGTCTTCCCCAAACTGTTGGGGTACAATGCTGGAAAGTTTTGATTATATTGAGGACAAGAGAATAATGAAGCCAGCTGGGAGTTGAGGTCGGTTTAGTTGCTGTCTCTAAGGAGATGTTTTTTCCTGAGATTTTTCCGGAGGAACAATGCTTATGTGAAATAATTTGGGCCACATGTGAGACCTGGACCACATCCATTTGTGTGTATATGTTTCTTGCAGCATTAAGTGTGTGGAGAAGCCCAAGGTGTTCATTATGGGCACAGAGATGTCCCGTGTCCGTAGAGCGACTTCCTGACGAACTCCCAGGAAATGAGTTCCTGACGAGGCTCACGTCTGCGAGCAGTGTTCTGCGGACGGGCTTTTGAAAGTGGGGCCTGAGAAAATTAATTTCAGTGTTCTCATCTTCATCCTGTTCTTGGCACATGAAACTGTATTGTTCTGGGCAGAGCAAACTCAGCAGCACCCCAGAGCTGGGGCTGGTGTGGGAAGGAGCCCTGGCCTCTGCAGGTTCCGTACTGTTCTTCCCCCCTTTCCTTGGAGAAGGAAACACTCCTTTTATCTCTCAGTCGGGAGAGCGCGGGCTCATGCCCCCACCGGCCGGGCAGTGCTGGGCTTGGGTGTGCCTGCCTGGGGCCCTGGTGTTCTCCTAACCACTCCTATCCTGACGGCCAGGGCAGAGGCCTGAATTATGCTAATGGCGTCTCCTGGCCTTTAATCCTGGTGAGGTGATTTAGGATTCATTCATCCCCCCTGTATTTAAGTGATGGGGTGCGAGGAGTGGGAGGGACTGGTGCTGGGGCGGTGAGCCCCACCAACTTCACACCGCACTGGGGTCCCAGCAGACCACGGGCCAGCACCGCTCCCCAGAAAGGCAGCAGCGGCGGACACCCTCCCTCCCTTAGTTTTGTTAAAGTCATGTGTAATCACAGTTTTAATTTTCGCTTTGATCTGAGAGTAGTTTAGATGTTTCTAGTTTGGGGGCCGTTATGAATAGAGCCGTTGTGAGCGTTTCGACGGGGGTTTGTGTCGATGGATTCGCAGCGAGCGAGCGGTGGCTTGGGGCGCGCCTTGGGCCGGGGTGCCGAAGTGCTTGCCCAGGGAGTTCCAGATGGTCCACATTCTGTCAGCACTTGCTCTTATCAGTCTTTTAAAATTTCGCCGTCCCTGTGGGTTGGTGCTGGCGCCCCAGCGAGGGCTGGAATTTCTTCCTGCTGAGGCAGCACCTGGAGCGTCTTTCCTCGCGCTCCCTGGAATGCCTGCCCCGCCGTCCTTCGGCCGTTGGGTGTCTTTCGTAGGGTCTGTTAAAAACCGTCTTTCGCCCTCCATTCCTTAAAGAAAAATTATGCTTCCTATTACTGAGTTTTAAGATTTTTCAGTGTCTTAAGGGCCACATCCTGTCTTAGGTATGTGTAACGTGTATTATGAATGTTTTCCCTAGTTCTGGGCTTGCCTTGTAATTTTCTTAATTTATCTTTTGAAGAACAGATATTTTGCAAATGTACACAAACTTCAAATTACTTTTTCCTTTGTGATTTATGCTTGTGACAGCCCAAGAAGTCATCCCCTCCCCCAGGCTTGCGCAGGCTCAGCACGGCGGGGTTAGCTGGGGGGTTCTTTGTTGCGGATGTGCGCGGCTGGCGGTTCAGCAGCAGCCCTGGTCTCTACCGTTACACCCATAAATACCAGGGGTACCCCCATCCCCGAACCCCCTGCCCCAGTTATGACAAACAAAAGTGTCTCCAGACATTAAAAATGACTCCTTGGGGACAAAATTACCTTCAGTTGAGAACCACTGTTCTACTCTAAGGTCAGAAAGGTTTTCTCCTGTGTTTGTTTCTAGAAGTTCTGTAGTTTTAACTTGATGTTTAGCACTAGGATCAATTTTCATGCTAATTTTTAGGTGTGCATGTTGTGAGGAAAAGGTGAAAGTTAATTTTTCCCAGAATATATTTAGTTCTCTTTACTAATATTCCAGTAGGATGCTCACAGCTATTTTTAAGTGACATAGGCTCTAATTTTCTTTGCTATGCTGTTCTTGACTGAATGTGGGGTCAAGACTATGCTTGCTTTGTGGAAAAAAATAATTAGCTTGTAGTATTTTATGTGCCTTGGAAAAGTTTGTACAAGATGGACATTTTCTCTCTTAAAATTGGTAGAACTCACCAGTGAAGCTGCCTGGGTCGGGGGCCTTTTAGGAGTTGGGGTACAGTGGAAGAGGAACTTTAATTACATCTCAGTTTTCTGTACTTTCAGATTTTTCATCTTCTGGAACCAAATTTGAAAATCTGTATTTTGCTAAACTATTGTCATTTTAAATTATACTTTTACATATAAATATCCAGACTACTATTCTCTTTGTATCTGTATGTAAACCAAGAAAAAAAAATCCTGCAGTTTATCTGTGCATTTTTCCCCTTAATTGTGCTTACCTTTTTGAGTCTCAACAAAAGAAATTTTGTTTACCATTTCTATCAGCATTTATTTTCAATTTGTTGATTTCTGCAATTACTAACTTCCACCTTATTTTTTCTTTTTCCCATTTGAGTTGAGAGCTTAGATCTTTTATCTTAAATCATTTTTACATAGTTAGGAAATGAATTTGAAGCAGTAGGAATAATACCAACTTTGGGCACAGTACCACCTTTACGTTTTGATATATTGTTTTTCCCTAAAGTTCTTTTTATTTTTCTTAGTTGAAGTAACGTTGCTTTATAACGTTACCCAGGTTTCAGGTGTCCACACGCCATTTTAAGGCGCAGAGGATACTATGTTGCCAAGTTTAGTTTCCACCTCCATCAAGTGCCCCCTCATCTTTCAGTTCTAAATAATATTTCCTTTTCTCTCTTAAGCTATTTCAGGTCCCTGGACTTGCCAATTATTTATAAGCTCCCTGTCCTGTAAGTGGACTTTTTATTTCTCATTGTGACCAGTAAATGTGATGGCATTTATTGACATTTTTCCTTGGGCCCCAGCACCTCCTGAGGTGGGGAGAGCCCTGTGTGTCTGGAAAAAGTATCCTCACATCCAGTCAAAGTTTCACTAAGGGTGCTGGTGAGCTTTGCTTTGTGGTAACTTACTAGTCCTGCCTGATCTGTCTTTTACACTTTGTATCCCTCTGACGGCCTTCGAGGCAAGGCGCAACCTGTGTCCTTCTGAACTGCGCTGTCCTTGCTCCAAAGCCCTTCCAATCTTTGTAAATCTCAGCAAGGTCTGCAGTTGTCCACCGCAGCTGCCGGTTCTCACTTCATGGATGCCGCGTCTCTCACCGGCCCTGGGGAGCTAGCTCACGCCGTTCTGCTGGAGTTGCTCTTTCCTGGGGCCCCGTTTCTGTCTTGGGGTGGGCCATCTCATATTCACAGTGCCTGTGCCCTTCTGACGCCAGGCAGCTCCTCATTGTGTGGGCGCATGGCTGCTTTTGGGGCATTTGCCACCTCCCCTGGTGCAGCTGTGTGCGGGGGTGGGGGGGGGTGTCTGCAGCAGTGGTTGGCACTGGGCCAGAAATTTGGGGTGGGGGAGGCTAGGGGAGAGGAAGGCTGGGCCTCTGGCTGGCCTCCGAGTCCGAGGTGCTTTTCCCTAAGTCTCCCGCCCAGAGACAGCTGCTGAGTCCCTGTAGATGGCCATGGGCTGAGCCCCCTTTCCGCCTGCAGCTGGAGCGGCCGCGGTGGGGGGATTCCGGTGGGCCGTGGCAAATCTCTTTTCGCTCTGGGTCTCAGTTTCCTCCCCAGGAGAGGCGAGTTCAGCTTTGCACGTCACGGTCCTGATTTTGAATCTCAAGCCTGCCCTCACGAGCTGGAAGGCCTCGGCATGGTTTCCCATCCTTCGAGGTCTTCCTGTCCACTGGGTCACATTGGGGTGCTGGTGGTGTTTGTAGGGCTTGGGTGATAATTGCCACCACTTGGAAGTGCCTGGCACCCCCGGGGTCATACATGGGAGTGGTCGGAGGGGCTGCCAGCCCTTTACTCTACATCCATCGCACACCGGGGCCCCCCACGAGTGCCTTGGGGTTTCTGCCTCAATCGGAGAGCACTGCTTTGTCTGTTTTATACATCGGCATTCATGTGAGAGTCCTTTTGAGAAAGAAATGTTACTATCCTTTAAAAAAGGCCTCCAAGCCACCGGGTGATGTGTTTCTCGGGGTCCCTCTTGCATCCCGAATTCCGTGGTTCTGCTGTATCCCTCCTCGGGGATTCTTGCAGTTGGGGATCTAGCGGGAAACCCAGCTCCAGCGCCTCCAACAACGAGGAACTTGATGCTGGGAGGTGTGGGGTTTGGGCAGGTGCCAGGTGCCATATGTCAAGGCGGGCCGTGGGCCCTGGCCCTGTCCTAGCAGTTTTCTTGGCTTCCCCCGCTTCCTGTGTGGCTGTGGTGGTTGCGCCGTCCAGGGGAGAAGAGAGCGCCTCCTTGTTCATCTCCTGCAGGAGTCGTGGCATCTCGGTGGACTTCTGTGTGGGTGTCGGTGGTCGGAAGGGGCCCCGTCCCCCTTAGCCCTCACTGGCTCCCCTGGAAGGGTGTTGGGGCCTGTTGTGGGCGGGACAGGCGTGAGCCGAGGGGGGATGTGAAGGCCCTTTGGAAACTCCACCCGGCCACACACGCTAAGCAGCAGCCCCTGACGGCTGGGTGTTTGAGGTCCCAAAGTGAGATGTCAGAGGCCTATTTTCATCCTGCTGTAACAGTGAGGGTGGGTGGGTGCAGTTCCTCCACTGTGGGGTAGACCCGGTCCCCTTGGTGCCCTGGCCTTGGTGCACTGGCTGAGTTCTCTGTGGTCATTTGCCCGGCAGCCAGCGGCCCTCCTGGGGCCTCTCCTGCGGCTCCCTGCAGGCAGGGTGGGCCTGGGAAAGGTGGAGACCCAGGCAGCAGGGAGAGGGGCCAGGCGGGGGTCTGCAGCCGAGTCAGGAGCCTCTTCCCTCTTCCCGTGTGCTTCGAAGCCGACGGCCTCCCCTCAGCAGTGCACCCTGCTGCGGAGAGGAGACGGGCCCTGGCCCTGGGTTTCCATTGCGCGCCGACTCGCTGCTGGCATCTCTGCTCCAAAGCCGGCCCCACATCCGAAAGCATTCTTTTCTCCTGAAAACCAAAACCGCGCCCTGCTCCTCGCCCCTGGACGGCAGACAGCAGCCACCGCCAGGATGGACGTGCTGAAGAAGTGGGTTCCTAGAAGTGACAGGGGTGCGTCCCCGCTGAGTCACCCTGTTCCGCTGCGGCTCCCCGCCCCCGCCGGCCTGCACACGTGTTACTCACCACACAGTGAGAACCAGCGGGGGTCCCCGAGCCCCCCTGGAGAGGAGGAGGAGAGTGAGCTCACCCGGGGTGGGCCTGGCTTGGGCCGGGTGGGCTGTGGCAGAGGCTGCCTTTGCCCAAGGCTTGCTTGGGGGAGGCTGTGGGACCCTGGGGCAGACCTCAGTCCCCACAGAGGATCCCCGTATTCTTCTCAGTGCTTTTAAGGACCAGGTGAGACAAGGCCGCCCTTTCGTAACACAGAAGGCGATACCGGCTTGGCCCGCAAGGAAGGTGAGCTGTCTCCTCCCCCCACCCAGCGTCAGGTCTTGCTGGCCCGGCTGCCTGCACAGCCTCGATCTGGTGTCAACCTCACCTTCCTGTGAAGACCCACACCTGGTGGTGACACCTCCTCAGCATCTCGAGCTCACAGGCTGGCATGGCCCAGTGAGGAAGGAAGACCTGCTTGTGGTCAGGGTCTAAAGGAAACGGGCTGGGGGTTTTCTGGGATATTGACTGCAGCCCTGCCGCTGGGGCTGGGCCTGCCCACGGGCCTGGTTGACTGTCAAGGCATCTGAGTGCAGACATCCATGTAATTAAGGAGTTCAGCCTGTGATCCAGCCCCCTTTGTGCATATGAGGAAGAAAGTATGAGAACATCCAGATAATGACTCTGATTTAAATAAACGGGCGCAGAGTCGGATTTAGGGCTGGGATCCTGGCCCACAGCCAGCAGCATAGTGTTGCTCTCAGCAGAAACTGCAGCAGGCGAAGCCGCGGAGGGAGGCCAGGCCTTTGTGTGGAGGGGCACGCGCCCTCCCGCTCCTCAGAGTCAGCCCTGAGAGTCAGCCCGCAGCTTGCTTTGCAGCGAGGCCCCAGGAAGAGCCCCCGTCCCTTCCCCAGCCCCTGCTGTGCTGCCTGGTGCTTCAGACCCATCAGGCCCTGCTCTGAGGCAGCGGCCCTCTGTTCCCGTGTGTCCCTGTCGCCCTCCTGTCCCTGTCTGTCCTGGGCCTCTGGTCTAGGACTTGGGCCCCAGCCCGGGCCCTGCCCCTGCCCTCTCCCCTTTGCAGTTGTGTGCCCGAGTCACGCCATGTTCTTCAGGAGGCCCCTTCTTTTGCAGACTCGATCTTTAAGCTCTCTCAATCCGCTGTGGATCAGAGGAAGCATGAGCTCATGGTTGCTCAAACAGTCTGTTTCTGGTCTTGCTGCTTTTCCTCCTAGTGACCTTGTGGGATGCCCAGTTTTATAGGAAGTTGGGGCTTAGAGGTTGAGTGTCTCCTGCACAACCGGGGTGGGGCTGGATCCGGGGCGCAGTTGCTAGGGCCCCATTCAGGGGGCCGCTCACCGCCACCCTGTTTTACAGGAGCCTTGCTGGCCTGTTGGGGTACACTCCAGGTGCCCACTCTCCGCCTTGCTTCCAGCCCCAGCTGCCTCCTAACCCCGGCTTCCTGCTCCTAGCCCTGCCTGAGCGGCAGGAAACTGCACAGGCTCACGTCTGGCACGTCTTCGCCTTTTATTTTTTTGGTCGGGCCGTATCTGTCCACAGCCTTGCGGGCTGGTTCGAATAGGAAGTGAAGTACTTCCTATATGAGCCTGGCCCGGCCGAGTCAAACCCGGCCCGCAGCCCCGGACCAGGCCACGGTCTCACCGCGCCAGACCAGATCTCGCTCTTCTGGGGTCCGCGGCAGAGAGTTGCTGACAACGGCGGCCACGTTATGCTCTTAACATCCTGCTGCAAACGTCCGTCTTGGAAACTGCCTTTCCCATGTCCTTCTTCCCCCTGCCCCCGCCCCTTCGTAGTTTGAGAAACTGTTCCAGATTTTTGAAGGTTAGTGGGCTGGCTGTATGAGCTGAGAAATGATCCCATAATGATATAAGAGTGGTAGCGAGCCAAACGATTTCTTAAAATTCTGTTAGAGCACTTGGATGCAGGCGAAAGTAGGAAAATCTTTTTGATGCTCAGATTGGAAAGACTGTGTTTCCCTCGTCCCCTGAGTGTTAGATTCGCTGCCCACTCCGGAATCTGAAGAACACGCCTTGAACCCGTGACCGGAGCTGCATCTTGCTTGGAGAATTCAGCTCGTCTATCATCAACTGTTTTTTTTTTTAAGGAAACCAAATTATAGATTCACACATGCTTATTAATTTTATTGCTGATTCCTTTGTACTTCTATCCTGCTGTATATTCTAATAATTGTAGGGCAGTAATAAAATGTTTCATTGCCACCTGGCTGTCCATGTCACCTCAGGACTCCCAGGGAGAGAGTGAGGGAGCTAAGATAGAGTGAAAGAATCTGGCCACGTGGCTGGATAATGTGGTGATGTGGCAGGGGTGGGAGGGGGGAGGGAGCGTGAGCTAGGGGAGCTGCTTGTCTTGGCGGGAAGGCCTGGTTCTCCAAGGTCTGGGCGGGCCGTGCATCTCACCTCGCCATTGTATCTGTTCTGGTTTAGATGTTGGCTGTTTTTTCTCGCAAATTTATATTTATTGAGGTAATGCTGCTTTACATCACACTGTGTTGGCTGTCTTGAAAATGAAAAAAGCCCCACTTATTTTGCAAGGTGTCACAATTTTGCAGACTCAGTGGCGACTGACACAAGAACCTGAGAGCAGTCACGGACAGGCGTCCGGGGCTGTGAGCACGACAGCCTGGTCCTCTTGGGGCCTGGCTTCCTTGTTGTCCAGGCTGGGGCGTGTGCCCGGGGCGGCTTCGGCACGTGACCTTGGCAGAGTGGCACTGGAAGGCAGCGCCTCCCCTCTGGGCCGGCCAACAGTGCACGCCTGTGTGCTGTGCTTCCTTCTCTCTGGTAACCCGCCAACACCTTTCAGGATATTATGACATTTAAACCAAGTGAGGTTAAAATGGAGCTTCTGTGCCCCGAAAAGGCGCACTGCAGGCGTTCGGGGTCGTGGCGGCGGCGCTGACGCCAGAGGCAGAGCCGTCCGGCTTTCTGGGCTCGGCCAGGGGGTCATCAATCACCGCTGTCGGGGGCACAAGGCAGCCACAGAATTCTCCATAAAGCCGGAGGCTCCTAAAGCCCTGGGCCTCCTGTGTGACTTCTGCCCTCCCCGCTCCCTCGGGGCCTGATGCGCAGTGTTTAGGGTGCCCCCACATCTGCGAAGACCCTCTGGACTCTGGCTGGGTTGGGGCTTTCGAAGGGCCCCTCTGCTGACCTCAGCAGTTCTGAGACACGGGAAAAGGGCCTGGGCGTGTCCCTCCACAGTGGAGTCCTCCTCCAGCCTGGGGAGAGGTGGCCGGCCGGTGGCCAGCGGTGGTGGAGGGGATGGAATTGTTCGCGTTGAAGCCAGCCGGCCAGGGAGGAGGGGCTGAGGCAGACGTGCTTCTGGGCCCTGCCAGTTCAGACTCTCCACAAAAGCAAGAGGAGCTGCTGGGGATGAAGAGCTGCGCTCGGGCCACACCTGGGAGGAGCTGCAGCCAGGACAAGCCATGCTGTGTTGATGGCGTGGCGCGGGTGGCCTGGGCCCCAGACCGTTCTCCGGCCTCGTGCTGAGGTCTTCGTGTCCCCTGGAACTCACCGCCCTGTGCCGTGTATTGTGAGCAGAGGGAAGCTGGAGCTGAGCCCTTCTGCCAATTTCAGCGTTCTAGCCAAAAACTACTTTCTGAAAAGTTAGACTTTGAAGAACTGAAAATACGTGCGGCAGTTTACTTTAGAGGTGACCCTGGGCCTTGGGGCTCAGAGGGGCCTGGGCTCAGTCTTGCTCTCGTCACTTCACAATCTGATGTGGGGCCAAGGCCTTTCTCCCTCTGCGCCTTGGAAATTTGAGTGCAAAGCTGAGGGACGTGGGGGGTTGAGTGATGGCGCCAGTGCCTGGGCTTTGCTCGCTGGACGTGAGAGCGTTTGCTGTGACGCCTGCCTTGTCCACTGGCTCCGCTTCCTCCTCAGCCCGTCAGTAAATATTGACTCTGTGTCTGCCAGGCCTTGTTCTGGAAGGGAGGGTGTTACTGTCCAGAAAACGGCATAGTTGGGGATACCAGACACCCCAGAAGGCCTAGCTGGGCCGGTGGGAAGTGCCTCTAGAGCTGGCTTGCTGGGGGCGGGTAGTCAGGGACCAGTCCCCAAGGCCAAAGAACCCATAGGCCTTCATGTTTGTCCAGAGTGCTCAGGTTTGCTTTCAAATGAATTTGGAATTTTTGAGAGTGGGAGGAGGACATTGCCGAAGTACATTCTCTGGGAAATGAGGTGGAATCGCATGGACTTGGCATGCTTTTGCTGAAAAGCCAGGAGAGCCCCTCCAACTGGGAGTCCAACCAGCGCCGTTGAGGATTTGAGCTGAATTTGCTGGGGGGACAGGGCTTCCTGCCCCCTCTCAGCCCCGTGTCCCTCCCCCCAGGTGAGATGGGGAGCACACGCCAGTGACTGGGGACCCGAGGGGAGTGTGAAGTTTCAAGAAAATGACCCTTGGGCTTTCATGCGTGTCCTGCTATAGGAGATGCTTGAGCAAATATTTTTACAGTATTCGTGTGCGTGTGTGTGTGTGTGTGTGTGTGTGTGTGAGAGAGAGAGAGAGAGAGAGAGAGAGAGAGAGAGAGAGAGAGAGAGAGAGAGATTTCCACACAGCTTGCAAGTGTTTTCTTCCAGAGACTTGTTTCCTACTAAAATTTAAAATCTTACTACAGCTTGGATTTCTCTTTGCCCTAATAAGCTGGTCTCATTTTTTCCCTCTCCGTGTCCCCCGAGTCCTGTGTAAACGCCGATCGCGTCCTGCAGGCCGGCGAAGTCTCCCTCTGGGTCTCCGCGGCTCGCTCGCCCCGGCTTGGCTGTTGAATGAGTCATGTCGTTGGCCCCCAGCCCTTTGGCTCTGCACGTCCACTGTGGGCACAGAATTTTCTAGTGGACAAAGTTTTGGACAAAAACGTATTATTCCTCAAAGATATAATTAAGTTTTATTGAGTTTATAATACTTTTATGACTTCTGCAGCCATTCTCTGCTTCCATAATATGAGCAGGATGCCTGAAAATGCCAGCATGGATTCAAAGGAGGATTTCAGCCAGAGGCTGCTCTGGCAGCGTGGCCTTTAATCTGGGAAGGAGTCCTTCAGACGTCCTTTTTTCAAAAAGTGCCATCAGAAATTTGTGTGACTTGTAGGTTTATGAGGACAGTGTTTTAAAAAAGTTCTCCTGTGGACACACAGCTAGATGATAATTTAACCAGGCCACATACAAAGACACATAACCGTTTTTGGAACACATGTCGTGAGTTTTCAGATGGATTATTTCAGCCGAGTGAGCCCCGAGCCCCATCATAGGCGTCTCCAGGCGCGCCCCTTTGTTCTAAGGCAGACTTAGGGCATTTGGAATTCGAGGTTTCAAGCACTGCTGGGCTGCAGATGCCCGGGTGGTGGGGTTCAGAGACACACTCTGGGCTTCCTGCCTTTCTAATGAGAAGGGCGGCTCCTCGCCCAGCCGCTCCAGCTGGGGTTTGTGAGTGGCAGTGCCGGCGCCAGCTTGGAGGAGGCTGCCCTGGGGTGAGGGGTTAAGCCAGCCCTGGTGAAAAAAGCCAGCCCTTAAGTATTGAGTACGATCCTCCCTCTCTACTTAGCACCTTGATCAATTTTGACAGGCACCTAAGAGATGCGAGTAAAGAAATGTTCTTAAATAGAGCAGCATTTTTCTTTCCAGGGACTCTGATTTTCAGAAACTCGGTACTTTCACCCGTTTTGTTATTTTTCATCTCCTCTGCTCCCCAAACATACATTCTTTACATTCCCCTTATTTCAAGATCAGCTTTGTGAAAACAGCAGTGGCTTTATGTGTTGCAGGGAGGCTGAACAGTTTCGGCGCAGTGTGGGCTTCACTGGAGCTCATTCTTACCGCTTGGTTCATTCTAAAATACCCCAGTTCACCTCGCTCACACATGCTTAGAAACTGCCGAGGTTTTAAACACGTCATCTGGTGTCCTGGAAAAACTGCCCTGGCTCCTAAATGAGCGATTAGCATTTTCCGTAATTAGCTGTAATTAATAGGAAGGTTTACTAGCACTCCGAAAGAAAACACCAGCCCAGAATTTTAAGGAACCCATGTCTTCCAGTGGTCTCTGCTTCAAGTGCAGACTCCTGACCGCTCCGTAGGGTCTGGAGGGCCCTGTGCCCAGGCCTCCCCGTCCCCTGCACCCCCACTCTGCGCTCGAGCCCGCTGCTCCAGCCACATGACTCTTTTTCTTTTCCTCTGAGTGCTAGATTCTTTCTCACCTCGAACCTTGGGACTGGCAGTGGCTGCTCTGCCTGCTGCAGGCCTCCCACCCCTTGCCCCCCGCGGGTCGCTCTTTGTCATTCAAGCCCCAGGATTAATATCTCCAAAGGTGTGTCATTTCCGGTCACTAGGTGGGATTATCTGTATTTATTTACCTGCTAATTTTCTCTCCTCCCTGGAATATATACCCCCAGGAAGGCAGGGCCTTTGGTTTGCTCTGTTCTTTGTTGTTTTCCTCCTTGCCCTCCTCTTAAGAAAGTACTTGAATATTTGAGGAACAAATGAATGAAGGCGGATGGAGGGCACAGGAAACAGACCTTTCCTGGTCGCTTGGGGGGGGGGGGGGCCTGGTGGCACTCGGCCCCTCGGGTTATTTTCTTGGGGCTTTTCTCCCTCCTGCCTCGGGTGGTCTCTCTCTCAGCTTGCCTAGGAAACAGCAGAGTCCGGCGGTGAGTGCTTCCCGCCTGGCGTCAGCCTAGGGCCTCACTAGCACACCGGCCTGTTTTTCAGGTTTATCTGAAGTTCAGCGGGTGTCGGGACTTCTGGGGAGCATTCTGCCTCCGCCTGCTCGTTTATCTGTGCTCTCGGCCTCGGCTTCCAGGCGGATACCTTGGTCCCCAGACCTGAGCGCCGGAGGAGAAAGCTTGGCTGCCTCATGCAGCCCCACTGTGGGGGGGACCTGCGTGGCCAGATGATGCGGTTGGGTGGGGACACTGCACATAGGCAGGGAGGGGTGTCTTACGGGTGCCTAGTGCCCAGTGCCTGCTTGGGAAGAAGGGGAGCTGGAGAAGAAGGGGGAGAAGGGGGAGCTTGGGAGGGGACTGCCGCTTCTGGAGATGAACTTGTGATACTTGTGGGTGGTCTCAGGCTTTAGACCTGGCTCCACCACTCCTGGGGAAGGCCAGCCTGAGTATTTCTGACTTAATTTATCTTCCTTTCAGCAACACAATTGAACTAAGTCTGGATCTTTGCATTTTGCAAGGAACTTTCTGGTCACTTTCTTTACTTCCTGCTCTATCCTTGCTGAGGAAATGACCCCCATTTTATAAAATGGACGGAACATTCTTCCCGGGAAGAACAGAGAATTGAGAATCATTGTTCTGGTAGAAGTGACAAACCATTATTTTGTCCCCAGTATTCAGATTGATTATTAATAATGATTCAGTATTTGCTTTGCCAGCGGTTTGAGCATTTTGCCTGCAAAATGTGTGGTGTGGTGTGTGTGTGTGTGTGGTGGATCAGCCAGAAGGAGACCCTGTGCGAGTTTGAATCAGATGGTGGACACATTGCAAACCTTGATTCTGTGGGTTTGAGTTTGAACTGGCTCTGTGCTCGGGAGGCCAGGGGCGAACTGCCTTTCGGGCCATAAATAGTTTTTAAGTCAAACAAGTTAAAAACAACCCTTTGACTTTTCAGTGAGGTTAGGAAGGTCACTTTCTTATTCAACATCAAAGGTTGCAGTCATTGAACACGGTTCTTAAGCAGTTGCTGATCTGAACTGATACGCTTAAAATTAATTTTGAGTATTTGGATGATTTTAGAGACCGAGGTGACTCCCATGCGGATTGAAGCAGAGCGAGGTGGTATTTGGCGGTTTCCGCCCTGGCTTTTATTCAGCTTAACATAGTTTGACTCTAGTGTTTTTGGCTAATGAAAGGGTGCCTTCTAGGTGGTGGTAATCTTAAGCAAATGTGGCTTGAATGTGAAACTAGAGAGAAGTTTAATTATTGGCAGATTGATGACAGTGACAAATTGTTTTTCTTCCTTTCTAGTTATACTTGGGAAGCTGTTGATACCAAAAACAACATACTTTACAAAATCAGCATCTGTGGAAATGTGAACATTCCTCAATGCGGGGCGTCGAGCGCTATCTGCATGTACAACTGGCAGGAGAAAAGCTACCGCTCTGTGGGTGAGTAGACCACCCTTGGGTGAATGGAGACCACCCTTGGGCGGCGAGAGGGTCTCAGTTTGCAAAAATGACTCTTGTACGTAGTAGCTACACAATAATGTTGGTGAACGTGATACGCGTTCTGTGTTTTACAAAAGTTAAAATGTGGGGGTCTGGGTGAGGCAAAGTTAGGGCGCTCCCATCCTGGGCTACTCCGCAGCCAGTCTGGAGGAGGAACGAGACGTCTTTGTATTTACTGGTGAGAAGGGTGTTTCCCGTGCCCTCCCACCTCATGCTTGTCTCACACCCCTTCTGGACTCTTCTCCCTCCTCACCCCTTTTCCATGGTGCCCAGCCTCCTTCCCCTGAAGCTGGCTTCTATGGCGGCTTGCGTCTCAGGCAGGCCAGCGGTAGTTCCATGGGGTCAAGGTCACCCTTGGCTTTAGAGTGTCACTAAAACTAAATAGTCACCAGGACTGGCAATCCCAGACTCTTTCCCAGGGCTTTTTCCTTTTCCCTAAATGGCCTCCTGGAGCTGAAGAGTTTGGCTGCGGGGATTTCTCTGTGACCTGGAGCAAGGCGGTGTGACTAGCAGGGTGCATCGGGGGTGAACTGCAGTGAAATGGGGTGGGGTTGGCTTGGAAGCCGGATAAAGGGTTCTAGGTTGATTTTGGAGTTGGGAGGGACAACTGAAATGTGGCAGCTCCGTTTGTCGTTTTGAATGGAAAGTGCTAAACACGCTTAAAGGGCTCTTTAAAAAGCAATGTTGAGAGTGAGGAGAGTAGAGCTGGGAGGTTGGGCTCCTGGTGGGGTCCTCTCTCCCAAGGGGGCCGTCTAGACTGGCACACTCGGCAGGAGGAGTTTGCGGCCCGGGGTGAGATCTAGAAAGGGTCAGATTCTGAACTCTTGGGTCAGACAGATGTTGCTGTTTTGTGACCTACTTAAACAGTTTGCAAGTGAGGTTGCCATTTTCTGGTTGGGATCTTCTGCTGATTCATGGAGAGCAGCCACGGGTGGGCCTGCCCCATGCCCTTAGGTTTTCATAGAGAAGAACAGTATTTATCCTCCTGACATTATCATCATGCATGAGGATTTTTTTCCTCCCAAGGAAAGTGTGGTCCATTTCGCAGTGGTGGTGCGCGGTCGAGCGCGACATGCCTGGATGCCAGGTGCGGTCAGCTGGCGAGCTGGGCGGTTTGCCAGGGGCATGGCCGGAGCGAATCCGAGCGTGTTGGGAAGACCGAGTCCTGTGGCAGAGTTGCTGTAGAGCGCTAAAGAACTTCTGTGACTGGCAACCGGGAAGTGATGTGCTAACATCGGGAGCAGCGGGAGAGGTGGTTCAAGGCGCGAGGCGGGTGGTCACCGGGCGAGGTAAAAACTGAGTCACAGCTAATTAATGATGCCGTCACCCTGCAGTCTCCAGTCTCAGCCCCTGGTCCCCGATACAGATGACACACACATCCCTGGTGTCTCAGATGCCCGGACGGGTGGAACTTGCGGTGCTGGCGGCACTGGTGGTCACTGCCCGGCCGTGCGGCCCAAGCGCAGCGCCCGCGCCAGCGAGTGAGAGTGATGCCGTCGCCAGCACAGCTCACCCGTCTTCGGCTCTGCAGTTGCTGACTTGTCGGACAATAGAAATAACCGCCTGTGCCATTATAAACTCAGTTTTACAGCGAAATGACGGAATTTGTCACGCGTTGCCATCTTAGGTGTTTGGTTTCTAAATAAAATTTCATTGACTTCATTTAACAACTTTTGAAGTTAGGTGATTTCATGTCCCTCCTCCTCATAAATGAAGACACCGAGCACAAGAATAGGGGCTGACCCCAGGGGTTGCCTGGTCACGGCCTTGGATGCTGACAGACCAGCTCCAGGGCCCGGGTCCCATCAGAGGTTGTACAGCCACAGCGGGAACTGAATAGAACCCCTGACTCTCAGAACACAGCTGAGTAACGAATCTCTTTTGATCTTGCTACCAAGGCAAAAAACTGGCTAGGAGCGGAAGAGCTTGTTTAGGAATAGACCCAAATATATATATGAGGACTTAAATGCACGGCAAAACACTTGAGTGTAATTAACAGAAGTTACAGGCACGTGGGTGGTATGATCGTGGACAGCTCAGGTAAAATTTTAAAGTAACGAGACAATAAAACGTTGGAAAAAACCCCAGTCAAATAGAAATACAGTCTGGAGGAGTAAGAGCATCTCTTAATAAGACAGACAACCCGGGAAAGCCGTGGCAAAGTCTGAGAACAGGCAGTTTGCAGGAGAGGACACCCAGCGGGCCAGCACGGCAGCGTGAGCGAGCCTGGGTTGAGCAGATCGGGGCGGTGGTGCGGCGGCCTCCTCCTCCATGCACGCTGGCAGAAGTTGAAGTGGTTGAATCACAGTGCTGGCAGAATCACAGAGCCTACAATGGGCACATTGCTACTTTGCTATAAAAGCCAGCCAGCTTTCTGGAACCCTTTTGGGAAGATACTTGTTGATGTGAGTTTTATAGTGCCCACAAGAGCAGTTTTTGTACTTAGAAATGAATGGTACGTCCTCAGCTTTGGTTTAAACTATAGCACATTATTTCTGAATGAGAAAGTCGTGCATTTGTTCTTCCCTAGACAACGACCCTGTTACATACGGAAATCTAGCAGAGCATCGCGGTCATTCCTATGGGACTCGTGAACGGCATTTAGTCCCATTTACGTATTTTAAAATTATCCTCACATTTTAAAATGATGTATAAGTTTTTCACATGTGATTTCCAACATCCAGTGTCTAACAGTTAAAACTTAAGTACAAGAATTCTTATAAATTCAATACTTCGGACTTACAAACAGCTCAGTTCCCTTTCTCTTCCTTCCCTCCTCTTTTCCAAGCTGTTTTGCTTTGCACTGGTAATGCGTTGCAAGCTTGGCTTGTCCTAGGTATTTGAGTTCAAAACTCCTGCATCTAAAGAAATAACCGTTGGGGTCATGAATACAGAAAATCTAGCTTAGCAAACAAACAAACAAACAAGGAACAAGTCCAGATCAATTGCTCATTATCTTTGGAGTTCCGACACTAAACAGTACCAAAAATACCATGTCCACATTCCTCCTGTCATGCCCAGTATTCGTACTGTGGCTTTAATTTAGTCATCCTAAGGGTTAAAATCTTTAGTCTTCAGGGAGCCTGTTACTAGCCCATTTGACCAGGTAACATACCCACCAGCGCCTGGGGTTCTGATTAGCTTCTTGGTGCCCTGGGGAGGCTGCAGCGAATCTGGTGATGAGTGAGGTGCCTTCCTTGGCTTTACGAGCCTGGCCCCTGACCTCAGCTGGAATTTTTTTTCAGATTCTTGTGTACACACTCACAGGAATCTGCCCGAGCACACCAGGTGGATCACTGGATTGCATTTTGAAAAGATCTTTTTTTTTCTCTTAAGCCCTATATTTTCTCATTTTCTTAAAACCATTTCTTAAAACTTAGGCTGTCTGGTTGGGCTTGGGGTCCAGCTCACATTTTTCTCTCATTTATGCTCTCTTCTGATAGTCAGAGTATGTTAAAATTTAAAACATATATTCTCATAACCCAATAGGGGAATTAGTCATATATAGATTTTTGTGCACAATCTTGTTGACAGCATAATACATTGCGACAAATATGCTGGAAAACCTAACTGTATGGAGATAATTACATAAATCATCTATTTTCTGTTTTACTTGGTTAATTCATTTCTCAAAGATATATGTAAACATTATATTTTAAAACAATCAACATTTAATTTCCATTTATTTATTTGTAACAAATATCTGAACGAATCAATCACAAAACAGACAAAAACCCCTTTTCTCACGGAGCTCACATTCTAGCGGAGTGGGAGGCAGACAGAAGCCACGGCTAGTAGCTCGCCAGGATGTGAGAAGGCTGTAGAAAAGACAAGAGTCAGAAGCACTGCAGGGCTCAGTAGGATGTTTTCAGGAATATTAACTGCGGTGAGCGTCGCTGAGAAAGTGACATTTAAGCGAAGACTTGGAGCGCAGGGAGGGAATCACGTGACTGGGGGGGTTACAGCCAGTGCAGGGGGCCAGGGGAATATTTGGGGAGGGGGATCGATCGGTGGTAGCAAGAATAGAAATTTCTTTTCAAGAGTATGAATATAAAGAGCCGAGAAATGAGCAGTAGCTGCAGGGAGAAATTGGGTACAAGATTCTTTTGTAACTTGGTGAAATAACACGTGACCAGTACTCCAAGAACACGGCACAGTACAGAGGGCTGGTGAGTGGGTAGCCGGGGAAGCGTCGCTGCAGCGCAGAGGCAACTAGCACGGAGAGGGTTGCCTGCCGGGCTGGCAGGTTCTGAGTGAGGCGTCGGAGAGGCTCGGCGGCCGCGCGGCGGGTCCGGACGCCGCCTGCGAGCTTGCGATCGCCAGGCCGTGCGGCCTCAGCGAGGTCGAGTGGCCGCGAGCTCGGCTGGGCTCGGCCGCGCACGGCGAGGGTTGCAGGCGGGAACTGGCAGGCCCGGCGCGCGGCCTGCTCTGGCGGGCTCGGGTGAGCGCGGCCTGGCGCGCAGGGTCTGCGGGACCCGGTGCGGCCGGGGCGGGAGGGCGTGGCCTGGTCTGCCGGGCGCGGGCGAGCGAGGTCTGGCGGGTCGGGCGCGCAGGGTCGGGAGGACCCGGCGCGGCCTGGGCTGCAGAGCGTGGCCGGGCCTGGCGGGTCCGGGCGAGCGTGGCCGCGCCGGCCCCCTGGTGCGCAGGGTCGGCGCGACCTGGCGCGGCCGGGCCTGGAGAACGTGGCCGGGTCTGGCGGGTCCGGGCGAGTGCGGCCTGGTCTGGCGGGCCCGGGCGAGCGCGGCCTGGAGGGCCCGGCCTGGGGAGCGCGGTCTGGCGGGGCCAGCGCGTGGCCTGGCGGACCCCGCGTGGTCTGGCGGCCCCGGTCTGGACGCCACGGTCTGGCGGACTCGCCACGGCCTGGCGGGCGCGGCAAGCGCGGTTGCGTCTGGCGGGCCCGGGCGAGCGCGCCCCGGCCTGGCGGGCCCGGCCTGGCGAGCGCGGTCCGGCGGGCCCGGCGCGCGCAGCCTGGTCTGCAGGGCCCGGCCTGGCGAGCGCGGCCTGGAGGCCCCGGCGCGGTCTAGTCTGGCGGGGCCCCGCCAGGGCGGCCTGGTCTGGCGAGCCCGGACGGCCTCCACCGGGGCTGGCGGAGCAGGCCTGGAGAGCGCGGCCTGGAGGACACGGCGGGGTCGGCCGGGCCCTGGTGAGTGCGGCCTGGCTGGCCCGGTACGCAGGGTCGGTAGGACCCGGCGAGGCCTGGCCGGGAGAGCACGGCCTGGTCTGGCGGCCCCGGCCTGGAGAGCGCCGTCTGGCGGGCCTGGAGTGCGCGGCCTGGCCTGCAGGCCCCGGCCTGGAGAGCGCGGTCGGGAGGACCTGGCGCGCGCGGCGCGGCGCGGTCCGGCGGGCTCGGCGCGATCTGGCGGGCCCGGCGAGCGCGGCCTGGTCTGGCGGGCCCAGCGGGCGCGGCCTGCTCTGGCGGGCCCGGCCTGGAGAGCGCGGTCGGGAGGGCCTGGGGCGCGTGGTCTGGCGGGCCTGGCGCGGTCCGGCGGGCCCAGCGCGCGGCCTGGCGCACCCAGCGCGCGGTCTGGCGCACCCAGCGCGCGGTCTGGCGGACCCAGCGCGGCCGGGCGGACCCGGCCTGGAGAGCGCGGTCTGGAGGGCCCGGCGCGGCCTGGCGGGCCTGGGCGGGCGCGGCCTGGTCTGGCGGGCTCGGCCTGCACACCGCGGTCTGGCGGGCCCGGCGCGCGCAGCCTGGTCTGCAGGACCCAGCCTGGAGAGCGCGGCCTGGAGGCCCCGGCGCGGTCGGGTCTGGCGGGGCCCCGCCAGGGCGGTCTGGTCTGGCGCGCCCGGCCTGGCGAGCGTGGTCTGGCGGGCCCGGCGCGGTCTGGCGGGCCCGGCGAGCGCGGCCCAGCCCATTTGGCGCCGTCCTCGGGAGCTGGCCGTGGGCCTGGCGTGCTGGCCGCGGCCCCACAGTCCTCGCCCGGCTCGCGCCCGGGGAGGACGGCCAGGCTGGCCGGTTGCCGCGGAGGTCTGCCGCGGAGGTCTGCCGCGGCGCGCTGCGGCCTCTCCCCGAGTGCCGGGGTCGGCTGCTGGTCCCTGCCGCCGGGCGAGCGGGCAGCAGGAGGTGAAGCGGCCCGGCGGGCGCGATGCCGATCGGGCCTGACGCTGGCTGAGGGGTGCCGGTGCCCCGCGCGGCGGCGGCAGCGGCGGCGGATCCCTCTCGGCCCGAGGCCAGAGCCCTGCTCAAGTCCTTCTCCGGGCGGACCCAGCGGCTAGACGGAGCCCCAGGAGCTCTCCGCACTGGGCCGGAAGGGGCTGCCTTCTGGGGGGACAGGCGTGGAGGAGGGTCTTTAAAGTGGGGGGCGTGGCCGTGCGCGCCCCCTCCTGGCCGCCGTGCGCGCTGCTGGCTGCCTGCCGGACTCCCCGCCCTCCCTGCGGGTCTCCTGGCGAGTGCGCGGCAGGGGGCGCGCCCAGGCCCCGCCCTGCCGCCGGGTCCCAGACACGCCCCCGGGGCGGGGCTCCGGGCGCTGTCCACGGGCGCTGTCCGCGGTGCCGGAATCTCGATTCTCGGCAGGGCTTCGGCGCCCTTTCGGCGGAGGAAAAGATTTTCCCGAGATCTCAGACCGAAAGAGGAAGATTCCTGCAGGCGTCTACCCGTAGGCGCGCGGGAGAGAGGATCCGCTGCGCTGTCTGCCTGGCGCTGCGCAGGAGCCTGTTCACCCCGCTCCGTGGGCGCCTCCTTTTCATCCCTCCCCGGCCTTTATCTATCTATTTATTTGAAAAGACCTCAGGCGGATGTATCGGATTGAACCAGTTCTAATCGCAGATCCATGATACACACTCATCTTTAACCCGTGGACTATCATCCTTCCCCCTTTTTAATTGTTTTGGGTAATGTGGTGAACCCCATCTCTGAGAAAATCCAGGAACTTGGCAATAAACACTGTCAGTGTGTTTCCTTGTTCCCGTCCCCCTCGCGGAAGTAATCATTAACCCACTTCCTGTGTTAAACGGTTTTTTTTAAAAAAATCTCTGCCCTTCCCAAAAGTCTTTGTGTCTATGATTTTGTTTCTTGTATAGAAAGTGTCTGCCATACTAACAGACACACATTCTGAGACTTGAACAACAACAGTATTATATTGTTGGAAACCCATTGTTCACTTTCACTGTGGTTTCTTCCTTTTAATGCCTGTGAACTCTTTTCTGCTGTGGATCCACCAGAGTTATTTTACCTGCTCTTCCACTGACCGACAGTGGGATTGTTTTCAGGTTTTTGTGACAAACACAAGATGTTCTTTCAGATGTTTCCTGTTTTATGTATGTGTATGTGCCTGGTTTTCTCCTGTACCTTCCTGCGAGGGCTCCTAGGACAGGGACACGTGCATGTTCTATTTTGGGCCCTGGTGCCCCTGGACGGATGTGGTCGTACCAGCAGCAGAGAGCTGTGGCCTCGTCTCCGTATCAACTGCTGTTTACCTTTTGTCAGCGCAGTGGCCGTAATTGATTTGCAGCTCCTTTATCACCGAGACCCTAGACGTCTCCGTAGATTTATAGACGTGTTTTTCTCCTGTTTGTCCGAACGTGTTTTGTCCCTTTTATATTGGCTGTTCTAAAGTCTGTGATCCATGATTTTCAGTCTAGAGGCTTTAAAATTTTTCTCTTTGCCTTTGATGCTAAGATTCACCATAAGGTGACTAGATGTGTATTTTCTTACTCCCCTCTGTGTTCTGTTAGAGGTCATTTTTATTTCCTGGAATTATCAAGTTTTTTGTTCTTAATTTTTGTGTGAATGAATATATCCTTGATGACAGCTCTCTGTCAGTTCCTAGTTTATAACTTGGTTCTTCTTTAAGCTTTTTGATGAATATAAACTTTGAATAATCAAATTTACTGATTTATTTAATAGCCAATGCTTTTGAATCTTAAATGTTTTCTACATTAAAATTTAAAACACAACAACTTTAAAGTTTTTTTTTTGTAGTTTATCTCTTTAATTGAGTTAGAGTTGAGTTTTGTATCCAGTGGTAGACAGAGATCCAGTCTTTTCTCCCATATTGGAATTCCATGCTGGAAGCCATCTTGTTACTGAACCGTCTCATCGCCCAATGACTCGATATGTTATGACTGTCAGATATTCACACTTGTGTCTCTGATCGAGTCTCTTGGATTCTATTCTCTCAGTCTGTCTGTTCCTATGTCAACTACCATCATACTAGTATTACAGACTTTTTATTCTGGAATATCATAATAATTTCCCAGGGTCTCCCTGGTGGCCTAGGGCTTAAGTCTCAGCGCTGTCACCACTATGGCCTGAGTTCGATCCCCGGCCAGGGAGCTTCCCACATGGCGCAGTACACGTCTCCTGCTGCTCCCCTCAGCAGTGTATTTCAGTAGATCTGCCTGTTCTGCTTCCGTCTGTCTCTGGTGAATCCTCTCACGCCCCACACCTCTAGCTTTTAAATAAATCTTTAAAAAAATAATTATTTACTGGCAAACTGAGACATGATCACCCTTCTTGTGTGCTATTTAAAAATTTTTGACTTTATGGCGTGAAAATAGGAGGTTACTTAGTGAAGAGTTTCTGCAGCTGGATTATTTATTATGATTATGTTCTTGAAGAGCACATGGGTGTAAGATGGCTTGGGAGGGTTGGCAAGTGAGGGGGCGAGACGAGAGTGGAGGTAAGGGGACTGATTTGGTGGCTATTGCAAGAGTCCAGGGAAGAGAAGAGAGTGGTCTTAGGTAATAGTAGCAATGGAGAGGAGTGGATGGACTTAAATGGAGGTCAGACTACTAGAACTTTCCGATACATAGAATGTGGTAGATGAGAGAAAGATGGGATTTAGTCTGAGATGTTTGGAGCTTGAACATCTGAGTGGATGGCGTGCTGTTCCTGAAATGGACACTTCTAGGGTAGAGTTTTAGGTTATTAGGTTTGCTGTAGAATTATAGTACCCCTTTTTATTTTCTTGTGCTTGGAAAAAGCTTTACGGTTATAAATGTTTTTTAGCTTGTTCATCTTTCTTTATCAAATAGGGAATTCTGATTTGAAAAGTGCAACCAGATCTCTTCTGGAATTCAACACAACAGCCAGCTGTGATCTACCAAATAAAAATCACAAAGTCCAGAGTAGCATCACCTTCCTGTGCGGGAAAACCTTGGTGAGTTCACACTCTATAATCTTTGTTTTGTGAAAAATGTTTGCCCCCTTTAACTTTTTGTTACAGTGGTGTTCCAGGAAGAATAGGGTGGTAAATAAGCAGAAACCCCATCAAATTACTATGAAGAACTCAGAAGTAAACAAATTGTCAGCCTAGAGTTGCAACTTTCAGGTGAAACTCGACCCCCGCCCTGTGTAAGACGTGTTCGCAGTGATTAGTTGAGTGTAAGCGCAGAGCGCTGGTTCGTGTTTATGTTGCAGGCTTGCTTTTTTTTCTCTCTAAATCCTCTTTTTCCGGCATTTCATTTTCTGTTTTTAGCAGTGTGTGTGTGTTGTGTGTTAATGCTTTTTCCTTCCTTGCTTCTATTAACTTGGAGTGTCCGCTGGGTTACGGGGTTCTCATATTAGGTGTTGTTGAGGGGGCTGGGGGGGCACATTGCTTGAAGCATGATGTTGCTCTTATTTTGCATAGTGTGTGATTTTTTTTTTTTTTGGTCTTACTCTAGCATTTAGAAATAGACTTTTAGTAAATAGGTGCTAGCTTTTAGGAAAAGGAATCTGCATATGAAACCCTGTGAATATTCTCTCAGCAGAGTGAGAACTCCAAATTTCAGAAAAAGCAGGATGGACAAAACTCATGTGGCAACCAGATTGCTGTGAATTATCATTTAAAATAGATGTTTGACATGGAACTTGGTGCTGGGGCTACTTCAGGCCCATGGTATCTCAGTTGAAGAACTTTTTAAAAATAGAACTTTATCTTGTTAATTTTGGATCAGCCTGTCTTCTTGCACTATCGTCCTTGTTGAAACCTTGGGAAAAAAAAATCTGCTTGTCGGGGATGAAATATGGCGGTCTCCATTACAGAAACAGCCAGCTGCTGTTTTCATTTTAGCTAATTTCCTTCAAGAGTTCTGTGTTCACCATCAAGCAGCAGAACTGAGAAGGATTCCGTGGGTGCTCTGCCTGAGGGAGGGTGGTGGGGAGTCCCCACCGAGGCTCCTACTCCCACTCATGATGTCGGGGACCCAGTTTGGGGGAGCCCTGCCCCCCGAGGTCAGGAGGGGCAGCCCTCCTGTGCGGGGGCGCCCGAAGCGGGGCTGGTGGAGGAGCTCGCCGCTCCAGATGGCTCCCTCCCTCCGCGGACAGGAAGCGTGAGCTCACGTTTTCTGGCCCCGACTCGGTGGCGCTGGCTCGGCTGATGCTGGCGTTTGAGCAGGAGGACCCTGGGGACCCTCCCAGGAGCCTCTGTGCTCGCATCGCTGGGGCGGTGGGACAGTGTTGGACTGATCACACCCAAATTCCAGTGTGATTTCATGAAGCTTCAGGCTCAACAGTTTCGGGTTTGGGAACTTCTCCATGACCTTGCTTAACTGAAACAGTTGCTTTCCCACCCCTGCCTTCAGTCCTCACCTCTGGAGTCTTTGCTTGTTTCTAACTTTAAAACAAAAGAAAGCATACAAAGGACTTGCTTTTATTTCTCTTTTAAATAGGGAACTCCCGAGTTTGTCACTGCCACAGATTGTGTGCATTACTTCGAGTGGAGGACCTCGGCAGCCTGCAAGAAAGACACATTTAAAGCCCATAAAGAGGTAACAAGGTCACTTCAAGGTTACATGCTCGTGAAATGCCATCTGGGAGATTTCAGATTCGAAATACACCTTTTGGGGTAAAATCTTTAATTTTCAGATGTCATTCAAGGCGCAGTCCCGTGCAATTTCACTGTTCAAGTGGTGGGGGAGACAGTGGCTGTCTGTGGAGACAAAGCACGTCCGCCTGGGCCCTGGTGCCCCTTCCCTGGGGCACGCGCCGCCCCCTCTTCCCTTGCTTTGCTGAGGTGTGTCTCCACCACCTCAGGAAACGCCGCCTCCAGGGTAAACAGGGCAGCGGTCTGTTGCTGTGCTGTGAGCCGGGAGTCTCGGACGACAGCCGCGGGCCAAGTCAGCTCCCGGCCATGTGGACCAGCCCCAGAGCTAAGAAAGGGTCTTACGTTTTTATAGATTGTGAAAACAAACCCCGAAAAACCAAACACGAAAACCAGCGAATACACAGCAGAGACCTCGCCTGACTGCTGAAGTCTCGCGTTTGCTCTGCGGCCCTTAGTCAAGGATTCTTGAATCGGGCATCCCACGTGGCAGGCAGGAGCGGGGTGGAGGCTGGAGGAGCAAGATCAGCAAGAAAAAGGGCTTGTTTGGGGGAGCCCGCCTTCCTGGGGGCTGCGGGAGGGGTCCCTCTGGCAGCCTGCCTGGCGCGGGTCGGCCAGGAAACTTCCGACCGAGTGTAAGATTCCATCCCCGGGAGGGGCAGCAGCGCGTCTCTGCCGTCAGGTCCGGCCAGAAGTCTCGGCGGTGGCACCATGTTGTCACTTAGTCGGAGGTAGGGTCTGTGCTCTTCTCATTAGATTTCTCTTGGAGGCTGATGGAAAGACGCATGGGGCACGCTGACTGGCTGCCCGACCTCAGGGAGGTCCCCTTAGGTGTGGGTGGCAGCGGGGCTTGTTCATTCAGCTTTCACTTATCGAGGGTCAGGGTTGCGTACAGATGCGAAGGGGTTCCTGTCTCGGGCCCATAGACTAAAGGTGTGAAGGCCGCAGGTGCAGCGCCGTGAGCCTGGAGAGCCGATGGCTGTTCTAGAAAGCGCTCGTGTTGCTGTTACCGGTCATGAGAAGCACACTCGCCTTTCTCTGTCTTCAGTAAGACGCGATCACACCTCACAGGCTACTTACAACCTCAGAAGTTGTACTCTGTGTTTAACGTACTTGTGAAAAACTCGTCTCTCCTCCAGAAAACTCAGCCAGGTTTGTGTCCACGCGCTCTCCATCTCCACACCTCGCCGGCGTCTTCTGACTTGATTTGTTAGTTTTGCGTCGTCAGACTTAGAACGACCTGGAGAGCAGCAAAGATTATGGCCACTCAGACAGTGCCTTTAAATGCTGCTGCCACGGTGCTGGTTCGGTGGGTCCTGGGCAGTAATCTCTTCGGAACCTTGCACACCTCTGCCCCCTGCCCCCACTCCCGGGGGCCAAGCGCGCTCCGCCGGCCTGCTGGAGTCCGCCCGGAGGGCATAAATCCGCCTCCGCGCACACAGCGCCAGCGAGGTGATTTAGTGTGTGGTGCGCGGGCTGGCAGACCACCTCCCGCCCGGCCGCTGCATTCCTGCTCTTATGAATGTCTCCTTTGCTCTGCTCCACGGGGCAGGAAGTGGGAGGATTTTCCCCAGGAGCCCTGACTATTTTTCCGATGCTCGCTCCAGTTCTGTGGGGCGCTGTGTTAGGTGTGTCTCCTGCTCCTTCCCGGAGCAGAGCTGCGGCCAGGAGCGGGCAGGCCGCAGCGGGGGGTTGCGGGCTGCTCGCCGGACCCTCCAGCCCTCCAGGCCCTTTCACGCTGGCCCCTTCCCCGCCTGCCTCCCGCCGGCCTGCTCCCTTTTTCCCCAGAGGCTTTTGTCGTGTAGCTTGAGAATTGTGTCTAGTCCCCACTTTTGACCATCAGCCGAGCCCCTGCCTCCCCGGACGCAGTTCCCTCTCGTCCTGCTGTGGGCAGGCACTCCAGATGGGCGAGGTTATGGACCCTGCGGTCCCACCCCCTGCAGTCAGCACAGTGGGCAGGAACCCTGTCTTTCTGCGGAAAGGGAAGGGAACACCAGCTTCTGACCCTGGGGCTGTGCACCTGTGCCCCAGCACCCCAACCCTCAGCAGAGGTCAGGGTTAGGCGGTGGCAGGCTGGGCCTGGAGGATCTGGTGAAATGAGTTCATGTGCCCCGGGGCTCAAGGTGCCCCTCGGAACCTCTGGAAACAGCACCGGAGAGAAAGGTCAGCGGGTCAGAGCCCACACAGTCGATCCTATCTTTCTCAGAAAAATGTGAGAGTTAAAGATTAAGCAGTTCGCTTTCGCAAACAGACCTGCCTGTGAATCGCTTCTTTCTGAAAGACCACAGTTTGGGCAAATTATCCACAGAGAGTGATAGAGCGAATTACTTTGAGGTGATTGCAGAGACGATGAGTTTTTTTAAAAAGATTTATTTATGCATACAAGAGCTGGGGTGCAGGCCAGAGGTGCGGGCGGGGGTGGGTGTGTCAGAGGATTCACCAGAGACAGAGTGGGGAGCAGAACAGGCGGATCCACTGACGTACACTGCTGAGGGGAGCAGCAGGGAGACAGGAGAGGTCTGCTGCGCCCTGTGGGAAGCTCCCTGGCTGGGGATTGAACTTGTGCTGCAGTGGCTGGTGATAGCTTCGTAGTACTGAGTGAGACTTAACCCCTGTGCCACCAGGGAGGCCCAATAGGTGAGACTTTTAAAGGACAGGATTCCACCAACTGCAGTGGGCTCTTTGACATCCTAAAAACAGATAGTTGTACCCCGAATCCACAGAGGAGGTCTGGTTGCCCCAAGGAGGGACTTGCCTCACATGCTCTTGGGCAGCCTTGCAGAGGCGCGGCAGCGCTGAGCCCCGGCCCCAGGAGGCCTGCCCTCAGGCCAGCAGACAGCGGTGCCCTCAAGTCCTCTGTGCCGCTGAGGGAGAGAGCAGGCTGGCGAAGGCCCGGGCGAGGCACAGAGGGCCGGTTTAGATGAAGATGTCGGGAGGACCTGATTGCTCTGAGACAGCCCCCTGGGTGCCAGGGAAAACGGGGTCCTGGGACCCCAGCATCAGGATCCCAGTGGGGGGGTGGTGTCCAGCAGGTCGGAGACTGGGGGGGTCTCATCTGGGTGTGGTGGGACACTGTGGGGATCCTGAGCAGGGAATGGTTTTGGAAGGATTGAGCTGGTCTTGTGCAGACCAGGCTGGTGGGTAGGAGCGTGTAAGCTGGAACCAGGAGGTGACGGCATTTGGATGGGTGGCAGGATGACTCGGGCTTGGATGTGCTCACGTGCAGGGCCTGGGCTGACTCAGTTCTGGTTGGAGCACCTGGTTGAATGCACCGTGCTGAGATGGGGGATCTTGGGGTAAGAGCAGGTTTTTGGGGGACAAACCAGAGGACCGTTTTGAATTTGCTGAGTGAACCGCCCTTGTGTTCCTCAGTGACTCAAACAACCATGAATAACCTTTATATCGACTGGCCAGGAAGGGCCGCCAGAGCGTCGCGATGTTAGCTCACACCACCACGGCGGTAACCCCAGGAGGTGATCACTGCTGCTGCTCCCCTCTGACACCTGGGGAAACTGAGGCCTCGCGGTTGGCTTGTCTCTTGGTTTCAGTGTCGGCACCAGAGTTCCACCCCAGCGTTATGTCTGCAGAGGGTGCACCAGCCCTGCCGTGGGTGTTCTCGACGTCTGCACGGGAAGATCGGGGCTTCGGGGCACGCTGGGGGTCACTGGCAGGTGTTTCCCCGGGAAGGCGTGTAGGCAGGGCAGGGGCTGGGAGTCCGGCATGGGCCCCCTGCGCTTCTGGTCGGTTAGAAGGAGGACGAGGAAGGGCCTCCGCGGGCTGAGAAAGCGTAGCTGGGCCGTGCCAGAGCTTCTGAGGCTGGCATGGCAGGACAGGGTCACAGGCCCAGATGAGCCAGAGCCCCAGGACGGTGCTGAACACCCCCTCTTGCTCCCTTTCTTCAGGTGCCGTGCTCCGTGTTTGACCAGGAGCTCAAGAAGCGCGACTTAAACCCTCTGATCAAGACGAGCGGCGCTTACTTGGTGGACGACTCGGACCAGGACACATCTCTGTTCATCAACGTCTGCAGAGACATAGGTGTGGGCGCGAGGGCGTGGCCGGGCGGCTTCCTGAGAGGGCTCTGGGCCTTGTCCGTCCACCCTTGTGCGCGTGCACGTGCCATGTCTCAGGCCCAGGGGGTGCCTTGTCCTGGACGGGGCTCTCTGTGCACCCCTGTTCCCTCAGTGGTCCGATTCCATCCGAACTCTCGCTCCATCCGGTGCGTGGGACTCTGGCCTCACGCTCCCCAGTCAGGCCGGGCGCTCGGCACCCTGTGGGTGTGGGGCTGGGTGGAGCCAGGGCGCATGGTAGGGGCGTCTGATAACTGGCTGCGTGTCCCCGAGCCCCGGCTTTGAGTTCCAGGCAGGGCAGGAGGGAGTGAGTGAGGGAGACCGGCGCCTCGGGCCCCAGGCACGGTGCTGGCTGGCTCTCGCCCGGCGCGCGCTGCAGGCCTGAGGTCTGCGACTTCCCTGAGCTCTGCGCATGGCCTTCGTCCCAACAGGACCACACCGAGTTGTCCTACCTCTTCCGGTCCCTTCAGTAATTTCTGGCACCCTCGAGGGCTGTGGATCATTAGCCCCAGGCCAGGGCTTGTTTCTCTGCTGCGCTGGCAGCTGCGTGAGGACGATTTGCTGTCCTGTAAAATAGCACATTACCCAGGACCATGAGAAAACGGTCATTTCCAGTCTTTTCCTCATGTTCCCATTTTTCACATGGTACATAGGACCTTGGCCCCAGGACTAGCTTGAAAACAACTTAAAGAGCTGGCGCGGTGGCTGGGTGGCAGCGCTGGGCAGCGGCGCGTAGTTGCCCTGCAGGTACCCGTCAGCGGGGCCCTTCTTATCAGCGCTGACCAGTTTCAGAAGGAAAGGGGCCACACCCCCGCCCTCTCACCGGAAGTGACCAGTGACAGCTTTGTTCTTGCGGCAGGATCTTATGTCCTTCTGGAAAAAGGCAGATGCACAATGTCTTTGTTTTAAATGACTCTGGAATTCAAGCTCAGCTATAAAGGTGAAGAACCTTACAGGTTCTGGAATAACATGCTCTTTCAGTTTGGAAACATTTAGATTCCTCGTCTTGTTTTTTTTTTTTTGAATCGTTTTGAAGATTATCTGAATTCACTGGCCTGTATTCTTACAAAGATTTTTATTTTCAACTTACTGGCAGTGGGAGTGGAATGTCAGCGACTTCAGTTCCTACCGGCCGTGTCCCCGGTTTTGCCCGTGCTCCACCCCGGGAAGGGGTCGAACCTCACACCCCACTGGACGCGGCCAGCAGCCGTGCTTTGTGAGCCCTGCGCGGGCAGACTTGCTCCACGTTTTGTTTTCAGCAAACCAAGCAGGCGGCCTGGTGTCTCGTCCCCGTAGCACAGGGTGCCCTGGCGGCAGCGGTGCGTGTGCACTGAGCCCACCCTTGGGTGCCATTTCACGACGGGCGCCAGACCCGATGTCTTTTGTTCATCAGCTGGTGCCTCAGCATGGCAGGCTGGTGCCTTCTCCCTTTGGTGGCCTCATTGAGCCCGGGCTACTGCCGCGTCCTCGCCCTGGCGGAGCGGGGTCCTGCGAGCGTGCACGGCAGGGGTACTGCGTCAGGCTCGCGCAGGCACCCGCAGCCCTGGACTCTCTGTAACGGAGCACCTAGCACGGGGGCAGCAGCTGATGGTGGCGAGTGGAGAGAGACAGCTGCAGCGGTCCTCGTGACTGTCCTAGCCGGGGGCCCCAGGCTGGGCCTATTGGGGCACATCTCCCGGGGTCCTCAGTGCTCCCCAAAGCCATAAGGGGCCATTGGGCCCATCTGCAGTTTAATCGACGTTACAGAGATGGCACGCGGGGGCCTCAGATTCGAACCCAGAGCTGCCTGTGGTTCTTCCTGTGAATTTCCACCCTACCCCCCTTCCCAAGAATCCAGGGAGTGCCTGCATTTTCGCGTTTATTTATAGCTGAGATCGTGCTGAAGTCCGCGTATCTCTAAGGGAAGGGGCACATTCCTTGTCTGTGAATAACAGAGCAGTCCCTGTTTGTTGGGTGGCTCTGCTGTGCCAGGTGCAGCGGGAGGCCCTCACATTCCTTCTCCCTGCGGGGCGGTGCTGCTGGGGGAGCTGCTGGCCCAGCGGGCGGCTTGCCTTGCATGTGATCGCTGTTCCTTTTGGTCTCCAAACTGCCACCTTATGTTACTTATGGAAACTGTTTCAAAAATTTGATAATATTTTTAAAGGGACTCTGGGCCCAAGCCTGAGGGGTCCACTGCCCGCCACCCCGTCCAATTCCGTGTCCCGTATAATGTTTTTCAGACTCACTGCAGGCCTCTAGCCCGCATCTGCAAGCCTGCCCCCCGGGCACCGCCGCCTGCCTGCTGAGAGGGGACCAGGCGTTCGACGTCGGGCAGCCCAAGGAGGGCCTGAAATTCCTGAGCAAGAACAGGTGGGTCTGCCCTTGGCTCGTGACTCTCGGCCAGAGCCAGCTGTCCGGGCACGTGGGACCTTCTCCTCCAGCAGCCTGCTCCTTGCCGACTGCCGGTGCTGGTCCTGCCCCCGCGGCCCGAGACGGGGAAGACGAGGCTGCGCCCCGTTCGGCTCCCTGTGTCGCAGCGCGGTGCAGACCGCGCTCCAGCCCTCGCTGCCTGCACGCGCACGAGCTGCCCCTCCTAGAGGCGGCTCTGCCGTTCCCAGGCCATGTCCGGAAGCGCACCCGGGAAGTCGCCCTGTCTGTGTCCACATTCCTCTGCACTCTGAGAGCCGCTCGCCGGCGGCCTTTCAGGGGCTCGGCTCCCCGCTTGTTCCCAGCGGGGCCGGTCGTTCCTCACGAGCGGCCTGCTGTGCCACCGGCTCCGCTGCCGCCTTTCTCCCCGGCTGGGCAGAGACATTTTTCTCCCTTGCGTCACACGCGACCCCGACGTGAACTCAGATCAGGATTTTGATTTTCTCCCCGCCTTGGGTAGGCACCTCGTTATTTGGGGTCGGCGGGAGCGCCGTTACACGTCACATGTCTGTCCTCAGAAAACACTGGCATGACCTAAATTTAAAACTCTCCGGGGACCTGCCGTGTGTGAGCAGGCGCCGGGGCAGCACGACCGCACCCGGAGTGCGTGGCCCGGAGAGGGCGCGCTCTCCCACGCGCTGGAGGCTCGGGCCCGGTGCCGTGTGGGCTGGGCGGTTCCCGCAGGCCTCTCTCCCTGGCGCTGGGCAGCTGGGGTGTCCCCTTGTCCTCACCAGTTACCCCTTTCAAGACCTCATTTCCAGAACAGTCGTTTACTGAGGTGCCGGGGTGAGGGCTCAGGTCGGCGACTCGGTCCAGTCACGTCGCCCTGGGTGATGGGTTGGCCTTTCTCCGGGCCGGGAGGACTTAAAACGCGGCTCCAGGCTCCTGGTGGGGAGCTGTGTGGCCAGCGCCGGGAGGGGGCCACACAGCTCCCCGCCCCGCACTGGGGGCGCCTCCGGCAGGAAGCAGCGAGCGCCTCGTGGGTAGCCGTGGGCTGGGCTGCTCGGGCGCTTGGTTTGCTTTGTTAGATCCTTCATAATTGTTTTTTGTTTGTTTTACTCCAACAGAGCTTTCAGATTTACATGTTGGTCCTTTCATTTGTTTATTTTCAAAACAAAATACTCACTGGCGTTTACTTTCAAACTGTTGTTGTTTTTCCCAAGTGACCACCAGCAAAGGCGTTCTGTGCCGTGACCTCGTTTGTGTTTTAACGTGTCGCTGGCCCCCTCCCCCTGGGCCCGTGAGTTTGCCGAGGGCAACAGGCGAACTCTGTGCTTAAAAACGTGGTTGGGACTTGGGTAACACTCCTCTCTCTGGGGTTCGCACAGGCTTGTCCTGAGTTACGTGAAAGAGGATGCAGCAAAGCTGGACTTCTGTGCCGGCCACAGCCCAGCGGTGACCATCACGTTTGTGTGTCCGTCAGAGCGGAGAGAGGTGAGTGGCTCGTCTTGAAGCCAGGACTGAGTGGGGTGCGAGGGCCGGGGGGGCGGGGGGCTGGGGATCCGGGTGCAGAAGGGGAGCAGGGAAAATCGGGCAGAGGGCCCCGGAGCAGCGCGGGGTCGGGGTGGGGTGTCAGCCTACTCAGATAGGAGGGTTTTGCTGGAGCATTAAGCTGATTTTAAGTGGTTTGTGGACAGATTTAGACGATCTCTGTAGTTAATACTGATTGGGATGAGTATTTGAAGAACTCCACGTGAAATCCCAGGCCTCTGATGCTTGAGCTATTATTGCTTCGGGTGAGGCGAGGTGAAAAAATAGCTCCTGGCTTTAGACACAGTGAGAAGGAGCGGGACAGCTGGCCTGCAGGCCTGGGGCTGGTGGAAATGGTGCAGGCCAGGCGGGGGGCGGGTGGAGGAGGATTTATGGCGCGAGGGAAGGCCCCCTTCCTGCCTGCCTGCCCCCTCCTCACACTCGGGCTGATTTATGGCTCTGTCCTCTGCTTATTTATTCAATTCCAGCACAGTTGTAAACTCCTTGAGGGGAGGACCCAGCCTTGTTTGTCCTTGGGCCCGTGCCCAGCGGCCTGCATGTGTCCCAGGGGCCTGGCTAAGCGCTTCAGCAGGCATGGGGCGCTGCTGGAGGGGCAGCCCCCAGGAGGAAGGGTAGGGCTTTCCTTGGTTTTTTTCTGCCTTCTTGGAATAGAACGAAGCAGGAGGAGCTGAATTCTTTTGTCAGGGAACCATGTCTCTCTCCCACACCCCGCAAGCAAACGTGGAATTTGCCCTGGCCTCATCTGGTCCCGGCCCCTGTGTGTGGGGAGTGTAGGGGGACAGAGAGACCAGAGCGTGCCTGGCGCTTGTCTCCCGACTCCCCGCCGTGTCCCCCACACGTCCAGGGTTACGTGCTGCCAGGGCCACGAAGACCTGACCGACCAGAGACTGGCTGGTTCTGAGGCGTGTCGGGAGCACCGTCCGTCGTCTGCTGTTGGCGACGCCGGGTCCCCAGGGCGGGAGGCGATGCTGGCGGCTTCCGTCAGTCCTGCCATCCGGGTCGTTCCTCACACGCACAGTGGAGGGAGGACTCATGGTGAGGGCAGAGGAGATGGGCCTGGCGCTCGAGGCTGCAGTGCCCACTTAGCGTTCCGTGGACGGGACACGTGTTCCGTGTGCTCCATGAGTGTGTTTCACGCGTGTTACATGAGTGTGAAAAGCGTGACAACTGAACAATGTCCAGGTCTACTGGAACGTTGCTGGAGTCGTGTGCACGGGCTCGCTGAGTGCTTTTTAGAGCTGGAATTCTGGTAAACATTCAACAAAGATCTTTTCAGTGAAGCTTTATTGAATTTACGTACTGCAATAGTTCCTGCTGCGGAAACTGAATTGTACCCCCCCAACATTAGACCACATCAGTCACCCCCAGAGACCCTGTGGCCTCGTGCGGTGTGTCCCTGCTGCCGCCGCCTGCGGCCTCCGGTCCCCTCCCTCCTGGCTCCCTGGACCTGTCCCCCCTCCCCCCCCTCCGACCGCTCACACAGTGGAGCAGCACGTGGCGTGTGACCTTTGCGTCCGGCGGTCTCGCCCTGCACTCGCGGCACAGGTGCAGGGTGCCGGACCCCAAGTGGGGTGCTGTGGGCACTGGTTTTGAGTCGGACGGGCTGCCCCCTCCGCCACGGGGGGACCTGGTGACCCGCTGGAAGTCGGTGCTGAGCTCTGAGCCTGCCGTGCAGCACGCCCTTCAGCAGATATTTGCGAGGTGGCGTTGCCTGGAAGCGAGAGGGCGGCTGCTGACCCCAGGCCAGAGTGCCCGCTTCCTGTGTCAGCGCTGCGGTGCCCCCCTGCGCCCCCCCAGGCAAGGCAGCCCAGCAGCAGAGGCAGGACAGGCGTGTGGGGGCGATGCCCTCACCTCACCTGGGGTCAGCAAGCAGACAGGCGTGAAGGGGCACGCCCGGGGCCCTGGGACGCTCGTATAAGGGCCGAGCCCACTCGCCCAGTGTGCCTGGCGGTTCCTCCCGGCTGTGGGCACACCTGGGCAGCAGCACGGATTGCGAGTCCCACGCAGACTCTGTCCTTCACATGTTGAGGCTGCGATGCCCGACGTGGGCTGGCCGCTCACACCCAGGGCGACACATGTTCGCCTGCATGGCGGGGTCAGGGGCATCGGCTCCAGAACAGCACCAGGGAGACCTGGGGTGCGAGGCTTTCCCTCGAGCTCTTCCGCAGCAGGGCCGCGCCGCCTTTAGCTGGGCGGTAAATGGCGAATTCTGCTTCTTCCCTGGGGGGCCCCACAGGGCACCCTGCCCAAGCTCACGGCCAAGTCCAACTGCCGCTTCGAGGTGGAGTGGGTCACCGAGTACGCCTGCCCCCGAGACTACCTGGAGAGCAGGAGCTGCTCCCTGAGCAGCGGGCAGCACAGCATTGCTGTCAACCTGCAGCCCCTGCACCTTGTCGGTGAGCCGGCTGGGGACAGGCTGGGGCTGGGGGGCGGCTGGGGGCAGGCCAGGCTTGGGAGGCTGGGGACCGGGGAGCAAATGGGGGGGTGAGAGGGGCTGGGCGCAGGCCAGGTATGGGGGGCTGGCCAGTGACTGG